>CAOLHI010003154.1:0-197586 GCA_948474755.1 Ctenosaura bakeri | reverse complement strand
TTTGGGCCCTTTTCACATAGCATTTGTCATGCGAAAGGGCACCTGGATCGTCGCATGATTGTGATGAGTGATCTGCATGATGCACTCACAATTGCATGATGCTCCAGGGTAGGGCAGGCACTGCTCGTGCACTTTTTCATTTTTGGCTTTCAGCTGAAAATGGTGCGGAATCACACATTGCTCCAGGGCCCTGCACACACTTGCTGTGCATGCGGAGCCTCTGGAGCCACGGCAGTTGCGCTTCCTGCCCCAGCGCAGCCTGGGAAAGTCCCAGGCTGCGCTGCAGAAGGAAGAGGCAGGGCTCTCGCGCTGCCTGCTTGGGAGAAGGTAGCTCGTGTGGAGCTGAAGCAGCGGGGACACAAGAGCCTCTTGCTGGAGGCTGCTCACGCGATCCCCGCACCCCAGCACTGAGAAAAGGTGAGTTGCGGAAAGGGCCCTGATCATGCTGTTAGGTTAGTCAGAGCCTGTGGTCGTGGGGCTCTCTTGCCCAAGTGTGATATCCAATCTGCCTTCTGCCTCCTCCTGGTTCACCCTGATGACCACTGCCTGCTGGGGTTTAAGTTCAATGGAGCATGGTACTATGACAAAGCAATGCCTATGGGATGCTCTGTCAGTTGTGTGGCCTTTAAAACATTCAGCACCTTCCTTGAATGGGCTACATCTGACAGGGCAGGGTCTTCTTTCATCATGCACTATTTGGATGATTTTCTGTTTATAGGCAGGGTGAACTGGGAGGACTGCGCTAGGCTGTTCGGGCATTTTAAGGAGCTGGCTTTTGAGTTGGGCATCCCCCTTGCACAGGATCAGACGGAAGGGCCCACCACTTCTTTGGTCTATCTGGGCATCTTGCTCGACTCAGTGTGAGGGGTGTCCTGTCTGCCTCTGAACAAGCTGGGGGAACTCAATAACTGGCTGGGTTGGATGATGGAGTACAAGAAGGCCACACTCAAGGAGGTTGATTTGCTTTAACCCACCTTAACTTTGCTTGCAAGGTTGCGTCTCCAGGCCGGGTCTTCTGTGCATGTCTGGCTAGGGTCACGGCTGGTATCCAGGTCCCTCATCATTATATTCGCATCACGAGGGGCATTCGGGAGGATCTCAGGGTATGGCTTAGTTTCTTGGACAACTTTAACATGTCACTTTGGCAGGACGCATATGAGCCTGGTGTAGGCTTACAGCTGCATTCTGCTGGCAGCTTGGAGTTTGGAGTGTAGTTCGAGGGGCATTGGTGTGTGGCCAGGTGGCCACCTCTCTGGGTCCAGAATGGGATACTCCAGGATCTCACATTCCTAGAGTTTTTTTCCTGATTTTAGTTGCAGTTATTATCTGGGCAGACCTTCTTCGCAACAGGAGGTTCTGTTTCTGGTGTGACAACCAGGCGGTGGTGGCTGTCATCAATCGCCAGTCCTCCTAGTCTAGCTGGGTCATGGTACTTGTCAGGCGTTTTGTTTTGGAGTGCGTGTCTGCCAATATCTCTTTCACAGCTTGCTATGTCCCAGGACTTGATAACAGGATTACAGATTCTTTGTCTTGCTTCTAGGAGGACAGGTTTCGCTTGCTGGTACTGGAGGCCGACTCCCTTCCAACGCCATTCCTGGAAGACCTTTGGCAGCTTGGGAGCAATCCATAATGCAAGGTGTCATGCATTCCATTGTCCCATCCACCTTTACAGCCTACTCCAGGGCAGTGGGCAAGTTCAAGACCTTTCTTGCGGAGTCTGGACTCAAACTTGTTTGGCCGGTCCCGGAGACCCAAATCCTCAGATTCCTGGCTCACCTCAGAGACCTTGGAATGGCTCCATGCTCCATGACTGTTCTTTTAGCTGGTATTTTGTTTTTCAGCAAGGCCAAGGAGCTCCCAGACATGTGCACCGGCTTCCTGGTTAAGAAGGCAGTCGAGGGCTGGAGGAGGCTGGAGCCACGAGACAAGGACAGTAGGAAGTCCATTTCTTTTAAGTTGCTGAGGAAGAATGTTCGACAGCTTTCCGCCATTTGCAGTTCCTTGTTTGAGGCCAGACTTTTCAGCACTGCCTTTGTGGTTGCTTTATTTGGAGCTTTTTGCATTGGGGAGTTAGTGGCTGGATCCATTAAGGACAGGTCTGATCGGGCACTCCGGGTTGATAACATCTCCTTTCAGGGAGAAGCGGTAGACATCAAAGTGTGGCGTTCCAAGTGTGATCAAAGGGGAAAGGGTGTCATAATTCGCCTCCATCCTCTTCATGGGGAGAAGTTGTGCCCTGTCAGGAGCCTGTGCAGTTTCCTAAATCATAGGCCACCAGGTATGGGTCCCTTGCTAACACATAAAAACAAGTCTCCTCTTACCAGGTTCCAGTTCATTGCCATCCTGTGGGTGGTTCTGAGGATTTTGGGGCTCCCGGCTGTGGAATTTGGGAGCCACTCCTTCTGCATTGGGGCAGCAATGGAGGCTGTGGTGTGTGGTCTGCCAGCCAGTGACATCAAGAGAATTGGGAGATGGCGATCCAGGGTTTATGTAGGTCATGTTAGGCTGGATTTTGGGCTCTCTGGGTCCTAACTGCGGGGTTGTTCAGGGTGTCCCTGGTCTGGGACCTGGAGTGGTGTCAGCCGACAGTCAATTTGAGGCCTCTCAGTTCCTTGGCATGCCACGTTTCTTGGCTGGTCCACTGGTGGACTTAGCGGTTTTGTTGGCTACAGGTATTGGGGGTTGGTGGTAGGCAGGCAGGTACCCAGCCTGCTTTTGTGGCAGTTGCGTGGCCTTGGATCTGGGACAAGAGTGCCTTTTGCCACAAGTAAGGGAACAGTTGGATTGCCAGGTGGGGTCAGGGAGTGCTGTTAGCACCAATCTTGCCCAGCTTGGGAGGGCATGCAGCATGCACCCCCTGGTGGCAGGAGGGCCTCGTCCAGCAGCTGGCCAGCTGGCCCTGGGCTGGTCATTCGGGGTCATCGGTCAACAGGCAGGTTGATCAATGCTCAGATCCATACCCATGCGTACGCCAACCCTGTATGCCTCGTAGCCAATAAAGTTGTGGCCTTTTCTTCTCCAAGATGCTCTGGCTCTATGTTTTCTTTGTGGTCGTTGCCTCTGATCATGCAACTTAATTGGTCAGTTTACTGAAGAAAGGAAACAGCTTTGCAAATGAGAAGCAATAAGGGTCCCAACAATGTCCATCAGTCAGAGACAGGCAAAAACAAACACAAGTCAAAGGCAGAAACACAAGCAAGGGCAGCAAATGGAAGCATGCACAGGAGAAATGGTCAGTTGATTGTTGACAAAAGCTAGAGGGGAAAGGCTCAGTTGTTATAGGCTCCAGGTCAGTGCAGCTGGTGCCTGATTAATTGGTGCTTGGCCTAAATTCGCTGGGAGCAATGCAGGAGACCCTTTTGGTGTCTATGCTGGGCAAAGGTAGGTATGACTAGATCATTCTCTGTGTCAGAGTGAGCAGGGCTCCCTGTTGGGGCTGACACTTCTGTCCCTGGGGTGGGTGGTGGTACTGTCTGCTCTGCAGGTTCTGTTGCAGCAGTTTCTGTGTCCAGGCTCAGAACAGGTTCTGCTGCCTCTGAGTCTAGGTCCTGGAAGCCCATGACAGCAGGGGCCTGAGCAAGGGGAAAAAATATCAGTGGATGAGACAACACAGACACTTACTGTGCAAGAGAGACAACTTTGGAAGGAGGGGCTGTGTCGCTCAGCATGTTTAAGTAACAAATGAGCTCTAATGAAGAAACACCTGTGGTGACAACATCAGTAAAATAAAAGGCTTTCAGCTGGCCCTTTCCTTCCAGGGTCAGCAACTCATCTTTACAGTTGTTGAAGCTCTGTGCTGTGTTCTCTTGTGTCTAGGCTATCTCGAACCTCTGCCTGTTTGACTATGACTTGGTTTGTCCTTTGGATTTGCCTGCTCTGGAACCTGAGTTCTGTTTGGAGATTTTCCCACTCTTGCCTTGTGAGTAACCCCTGCTCTGCCATTTGATGCTTAATTGTCTGCTCTGGATCTCAAATCTTTTTAACAAGTATTACCTATGAGAAAATAAAATCCCAGGCAATGCCAGGTATATATGTCAGTATTCGATGAAAGAGTAATGACATTTCTTTTTCATGCATGAAATAAATAGAAATTCTTAAGCTCATATCATCATTCCCTCTAACATTTCATGGACAAAAACCATTTCATGGACAAAAACCATGTGACTAAACAATGTCAGAGTGTGGGCAAAATGGTAAATGTTATTAATGAGAATGAGCATAGAAGCTAGGAGAGGCTGCCACAGCTTGCTTGTGACGTTGCCTGCCAGTGATGTAAGAACTATTTCAGCAGTGATGGCAACAACATGCTCAAAACATCATGGAATGTTGCTGCCTTGGGGAGAAACAGGTGAGAGACATGGAGACGTGTTATGGAAGTGACGCTGATCCCAGGCCTGTCAAAAGACACTTGTTGAGACAACCCTAGTCTGCATTTTCTTTTATATATATATATATATATAGATAGATAGATTAACAACAAATTACAAACATCTCAACAAATCACAATATTTACATTATCCATAACCTTAAATTCTTCACACAAACAATAGAAAAAAATATTCCTCGTTTTTCATTATCTCTTTCACTTCCTACTTTCTTTGACTCAGTTCTTTACATTACGTTACAATCATTCTCTTCAAACATTTATCTTCCCCGTTAACCATATTTTAAATGTACCTTTCGCTCTCCTGTCTTTACTACCTTTTATCTTACCCTAGTTCTTTCATTGCCCATTACAGATCTTTTCCCAGTTTTCCTCAATATATCTCTTAATTTCCATCATTTCAGTCTTTTTGTTGCCTCTTTTTTCTCCTCTCATCGCTCTCGATAGGCTATCTAAAATTACATATTCTTGAACATATTCTAGTCTGCATTTTCTAAAGACAAAGAGCTAGGCAGTTAGAAAGCATGCAGCAAAGGCAGTTTCTTCTTGACTCTTGAAATATATGTGAACATTAAATCAGATCCTGTACAGTTCTATCTATCAGTGGGGTGAAATCTCAAAAACAAACTGAACCATGCTGAGAGGCACAAACCAGAAGAAATATTGATGCTTTTATCTGTTTTCTTCTCTTGCTATCTCTGTCCTATAAACCTGGTTTTAATGGCTCATCCTTTTTGCTTTCTTCAAACTATACAAATGAAACAATGAAGTGTCCATTGTCCTGCTTTATTACTAACACAACCAGCCAAAGAGTGTGGTTTAAAAGATCTTGTTGCAATTTTATAGGGAAGGATTTTTAACAAAAATGAAAAATAATGTAAACCAGTGGCCAAAGATGAAAAAATAAAAAATTTAGTAAGTAAAAGTAAGTCAGAAGAATAGGTCTATTTTCCTATGCACAAAAGAATTTTAGGGGTGGGAAAAAACTAGTCTGTGCTTTATAGATTATAGAAAAGCCTTTGGCTTTATAACTCATGAGAAATTATTATTCAGTTTAAAATAACTGGATATGTCACAGCATCTTATTGTTCTTATGTATAAGCTATACTCTGAAGAAGACCACTCTCAGGATACAATACAGAGAAAGAGTAGGGTTTCCCGCTGTCAAGGAGGTCAGTAAAGGCTGCATTTAATCAACCTATGTGTTTAATTTATATGCAGAACATACGATACAGAAATAGGATTATACTCAGAGGAAGGAGGCATGAAAATTTGTGGAAGGAACATCAACAGTTTAAGATATGCAGATAATGCTGTGTTACTTGCAAAAGGTAATAAAGATTTGGAATTATTGGTGATGAAAGTTAAGGAAGAAAGTACAAAAGCATGGTTACTGTTGAATACTAAGAAGACAAAAATAATGACCCCCCAGATTATTTAGTTAATTTTAAAGTAGGCAATGAAGACCTCAAAATAGTTAAAAGATTTTCTATACCTTGGCTCACTCACTAATAAAAATAGAGACTGTAGTCAAGAAATCAGAAGAAGACTAAGGCATTTCTGTGCTACACTGGTATAGTACTATCTTTCCACTTTCAACATCCTGCATAATTCTGTGGTTTGTAGTTTACTGAGGCCTAAGAGGTCTGGCTGAGAATTCTAAATGCCCCTCCCTAAACTATAAACCTCAGGATTCCATAGGATGTTGAAAGTGGAATAATAGCACTATAACAGTGTAATGTGGAAATGGCCCAAGACTTGGAAAGGCAGTTATGAAGGAGCTTGATAAGATTGTCAAGTGTAAAGAATACATTGAATTGAATGCAAAAGTCAGAATCATCCATGTTGTAGGACTTTCAGTTTCCATGTATGGTTGTGAAAGCTGGGCAGGGAAGAAAGATGAAAAGAGAATAAATACATTTCAAATGTAGTGCTGGAGGTTCAGTGGCTACCATGGAATGCTAAAAGACAGATGTCTTTTTAGTCTTAGAACAAGTGAATCCTAAACGATTACTAGAAGTGAAGATGACTAAACTGAAGCTGTCATACTTTGGGCATGCCATAAAATGGCAGGACCCTTTATAAAAAATGAAGTGGATGGCAGTCGGAAAAGAGGGAGACTATAAAACAGATGGATTGATTCAAAGAAGGAAGCCACAGCCCTGAGTTTGCAAGACCTGAACAGTAACATTGATTATCAGGGTTCTTGGAAGTCTCTCAAATTTCTATGGTCACCGTAATTCAAAGAGCAAAAAGCAAAGAGCAACAAAACCTTCCTATTCTCATCGCTTTATGCCAGCGCTAGCTGTTACCATCTGAACCCTGGGCACGCAGAGATAAAAGAGGCCACAATGTGAATTGCATCATATTTCATTGCACAGTATCCCCACAGCTTGGAAGAATTTCTCTTTTGGACTATGACTCTCAGGATCCCCTAACTAACATGGTCATCAGCCATGCTAACTGGGGGATTCTGGGGCCCTTTCTGAATGACATTTTCCATGTGAAAGGGCACCTGGAGCATTGTGCGATTGTCAAGAGCAATCTGCACAATGCACTCACAATCGCATGACGCTCCAGGAGCCAGCAGGCACCGATCACACACATTTCCATTTTTGGCTAAAAAATTGCTTCTGGGCCCTGCGTGCACTTACCTGGCGTGTGGAGCCTCTGGAGCTATGCCTATCATGCTTCCTGCCCCAGCGCAGCCTGGGAAGGTCCCAGGCTGCACTGTGGAAGGAAGAGGTAGGGCTCTTGCACAAGCAGGCAGCTCTTATGGAGCTGAAGGACCCCGGATGCGAGAGCCTCTCACCAGAGGCTGCTCGCATGTTCCCCGCACCCCAGTGCCAGAAGAAGGTAAGGTGCAGAAAGGGCCTGGGATTTGCAGTTTTAAAAAAGTAAGTTTATTGAGCTCTGGGTGTCCCTGTTTTCAACTCCAGCTGTGTCATTCTTTCATTGTGGATTTTTAGTGTGAGATTTAAAGCTGCTGGATGGAATAATAACTGGAGGCATTTCACTATTTGCAAAACTTTTGGTTGTGTTATGGAATTCAGCACAGGATGGACTCCAGGCAAAATTCACTTGCAGAGAACAAACAAACAAACAACCCATGCAAAGAATGTTATTACTGTAGGCAATGGGTAACTCATTAACTAAGCTGCACACAGCATCGGCAGAGGGAGGCGAATGGAACTGAATCTCTAGCAGGCATCTAATCACTTAGGTTTCACATATTTCCATGTTGGAAGCCAATTTAAATTACACATAGGGCCAGGTTAGCAACCATGCTTGCATTTCATCGTCAACTGTGCAAGTTGAATGTTAATGAAGATGTCAGTTCTAGGCTCCCAGATCAATCCAGCAGGCAGGCTCTGACTCTATCTGGCATCTATGTTCAAGTCAATAGAGCAAGCTCTACCTCTTGGGGTCTTGATTAACATTCTCTAGCTTCCTCCTCAATTACTATAGAAGGAAAAAAACCCCACCTCTGATAGATGAGAGTTAATTATTTCCTGTGACCAGTGATAGAGGTTAGCCCTCCCTTACAAAGAGGGCCAACCTAAGGTATCTTCCTTCCCGAAGCAATCAAGATGGCATCCGCTTCCATATCATGTACAAAATCAAAGTGGATGAGTAGTGAATCCTTTCTGACCTCTGGAGATGGAGCACAGACAGCCACAGTGGCATGCAGATCTCTTCTTTCAATAACTTGCTGCTGTTCCACAGTCTTTGCTGCCTGATGGCAGAGTTGGCCCTGTTTAGAGCGCTGACTATTTATAATACAAATGTAAATTTTAAGTTAATTGCCTCATAATTAATCTTATAGAAATAAAAGAAGGGAAAGCTACATTACTCTAAACAACAGTTCTTGTATTATCTTATTTATTTTTTTTAATTTTATTAAACTATAACACAAAAACAAACGAAAAATAAAACACCATGTGTTATACATAACGGTGAATTAAAAAACAAACAAACAAACAAAACAAAACAAAATTTTTTTTCCTTCTTTTAAACAATGCAAACTTATATTATTGTTTTTCCCTTCCCCTAAAATCATAAACTTGTTCAGCTTGTTCCGTTCATACAACTTATACATTTTTGTTACGTATCTTCAATTCTTATTTTCATTATATTCATTTTTATTATTATACTTTCACTCTTAATTCAATATTTTTCACTCCCATTTAATCTCTTACTATTATTAATTATAAACTTATTACTTAATATCTCTAAAAATAACCTCTCTCTAAAACCAATTACCTTTTAACTTCCCCCCCTTTTAAACATTGAACATCACATATCAAATTACATCTATAAATCACAAGTTTAACACACACAGATAATAAACAATATAAAAATACAAAATAAAAGATAAAAGTAATAATAAAAAAAAACCCACCCCCCAGAGCCAACTTTTTATTTAATCCACTTTCCAAAATTGCCATTCTTCTTTTAACAGGGTAGCATTACCATCTCTTAGTTCTTGTATTATCTTATATGAGTTAGTTTGGAATATGCCAAAAAAAAAAGCAACAGACGATCTGAAAATAAAATAAAACAGTGGGGATTTTAACCTTGCTGAATTTCCCTTCTTACTGAAACCTTTTTGCCCTGCCCTTACTGAACCTTCCCTTTTCAAAAATCCAAATATAACTCCAAGTACTTCTGGATGGGCCATGAAGCAAATGTTTCTAGACTCTGTTTTTATATTTCACCTATCTGTGGCTTGCTTTAACAATCATTCATACTTGAGCCAAGGGGAAGCGCTGTTCACTAACTACCTTTCAATGGGCTGAAAAGTCATAGCCAGAAGGTAGTTACTAATGATTTGCTGTCAAACTGGAACAAGTGGGGATCCACTGGGAACTGCTCTGGGTTCAGAGTATTTCAATATTTTTTCCATCAGTGTGTTGAAGTTGAAGACAGCTAGATGCCAGAAAGATGAAATAAGATGAAGCAAATAAAATACTGCAATTTGGGAGACCAACAACAATGAATGGTATTAATTTTCATGTGCCAGGATGGGATATTTTAGTCTCCTCACTACAGATTTTCTTGAACAATCTACACAGAACCTAAATCTACAATTTAGGCATTCTGTATATATAATTAAAGTTTTCCATGTTTATAAAGATTAAAAAAAAAAGACTTTCCGCACAACTCCATATACATAGAAAAAGAATAGTAAAAGTAGCATAATGTTATTCCTCACACTTTAATCATATTTCTTACATTTTCTTTCCTGTGTAATAATATCCTCTTATCTTTACATTGAATACTGGACAACAATCCTATAACTTAATCAAAACCAATAATTACAGTTTCTTCTCTTTTCTTTTTTACATATTCTATGAAAGATTGCCATATAACCAAATATGATTCTAAACTTTTATGCTTTAACAAAAATGTTAACTTGTCTAACTCAGATAATTCCATTAGTTTTTCTATCCATTCATCTATTGTAGGGCTTTTTTTTTTTTAACTTTTCCACTTTTTTTGCATAAATCAGTCTTACTGCTGTAATTATATAACACAACAGTACATCATTGTCTTCTTATTTACAGAATCCTCACAGTCCAACATATTTAGTAAAAATAATTCTGGTCTGTACCTTAATTTGTTTTTCAAAATTCTTTCAATAATGATTTCACCCAAAATTTCCTTGCTTTAGTGCATGTCCACCACATATGGTAGAAAGAGCCCAGACATTTCTCACATTTCCAACATGCACTTTTAACGCCTTTATACATTTTGGATAGTTTACGTGGGGTAATATATCATCTCTCTATCTAATTATCTTCTTTCAACACAGAATAAGTGAATTTCACACTTTGGCCCAAATAGTTTCCCATTGTTTAACTGAATATTATGACCTACATTTTTTGTCCATCTCAGCATACAGTCCTTTATCTGTTTTTCTTCAGTACTAAATCTCAACAACAGTTTATAGATTTTGGAAGCTAATTTTGAATGCCCAGCCTCTATTAATTTCTCAAACTTTGATTTAGGAATTCTGTGGCATTGTCACTTGAACAGCTTTAAACAATTTCCCCAAATTTCAATTGTTTGTCATTTACAGTGCTGTGTTTTTTTGGAAGGAAGGAAGGAAGGAAAGCTAAGACAAAAGTGTCCCAAGAAATATTATTATTGGCCTTTGGGCTACGTTTTTGTCTCAGGCAATGTAATATACTGGGAGAAAACAAAACAAAACAAAACAACTCCTATGCTGTTTTTCTATCAACCATGATGCAGCAAAGCAGAACAATGTGGTCCAGTTGTCAGTAGATTGATCTCATTTGGGAGAAACAGAAAATTCTGCCATTGTAATTTCTGGACTTCTCAATAGATTCAGGTTAATACAAGAAGTGTACATTATACTTTAATCCTGACACTTGGGGACCTTCAAGATAATACCCCACAACACGTTGCATATAATTTTCTGAAAACTATCCTAAGATACATTTGAAAGATAGTAAGATTAACCCCCATAAACCTGTGGGCAATTAGGCATCTTGATTCCTCCTGAAATCAGGATGATCTAAATGCTGAGAGCAATTTAGGAGCACAGAAAATTAAAAAAAAATTCTCTGCGCAAAACATGCTGTTTCCTATTTAGAAAATGCTATTTCCTGAACAAAAATACAACATGCGAATTTTGCATAGAATACATTTCATATTGCAAATAGTCCTAAAAAAACCTCTCTTGTTTATGAAAACTTTCTTGCAGTGGGAAGAAAATTGCTAAAATTCCTTGCTCTTTCTATGAGAAGAAAATTAGCAACAAATCATAACTCTAGCAGGTTTATTAAGTTTAAAAGAATTGTTCATGGGGTAAGCAACAAACTTGAAAAATTAAGAAACAAGGTACTTCTGAGGTTATGGTCAGACCTTGAACTTGTTTTTGTATCAGAACAAGGTATTTGTCCCCTCTCTTCTTATATTTTTCCCTGTTTCAATAGCAGGACTGGCTCCAGAATTTTCTTATTTCCTTTCTTTCTTTTTTCCTGAACAAGAACAAGATGACCGCTTTCCTCCAGTCCATGAACAAAAGGAGATTTGGATAGCAACTGAAACGTTCTTTAACATTGGCAATTGGACATTACCCGCCTTCACATTTGAAGATAGCACGCTAGCTTGGGGGGCTGAGAGCAGGCAAAAATCATAAACACAACTCTCTGCCCCAATATTTTGTTGCCATCTCTCAGCATCTGCCACCTGAGGCAACTGCCTCACTCTGCCTAAAGGCATGACTGTGCTGCTCAGCAGCCTGGGGAACTAGGAATGTAAATGTTCACTTACTGCAATCATGCATGTAAGAAAGAACACTTTCAAAAGTTTTCTCCCTTTTGGCTATTGATATGAGGAGCTGTACATCTCCCCCCCCATTTTTGCATTTTGAGATTTTGGCAAAAGATTGTTTTCATATGGAAAGATTATTTTTGGTCAAAACCAGAAAGTGGTACAGAAAATGACAAAATGAGTTAGTCAGGGGATATGCATAACAATGCAACAAATGCTACATTCAGCAAAGGACAAGAGGGATCCTTTAACTTCTGCCAGAGTTTATCGCATACCTTGCAGTTGTGGGCAGGTCTACATAAGGACTACAAAATGCAACATCCAAACACGAATTAAAGAACATGAAAGACATTGCAGACTGACTAACTACTCAACCCTGAGGGATATCCCATTTAACAATAGGCCGTCACACAGGCCAACTTAACATATGCAAATTGCTTCCTCCCACCTGGGGACTACACAAGTATATATACTCTGTCTCACTTGCATGCTACCAGATCCTCTGAAGATGCCAGCCACAGATGCGGGCAAAATGTCAGGAGAAAATACTAATAGAACACAGCCTCAAAGCCTGGAAAACCCACAACAACCAATGGGAATAGCCTTATCAAGTAAGAGAGCTACACCTTGTGACTGGTCAAGCAGGAAAACTTTGTAAGGCCAAATATGATCTTTGGCTCCAAAACTTCCATATAACTAACTGATCATATTTACTATATCTAACTACTATACCTTCAGGCATATGACACCATCTATACTGGGAAATGAGAAGCTTAATTAGAAAGGTCATTAGTTTGTTCTAGAATATGAACTCAGCTTTTTAAAAGTAGTGTTAGTTTCCAGATTTCTAATGACCTCGATTTTAATTAATACAATTAGTTACACCAAATTTTTCTCAATCTTATCTAGTAATAAGACAGTTAAAGATGTGGTGAGAAGAGCACAGAAGGAAATTTAAGTGAAGGAAAATTCACAGGCTAGTCTGCCTATTATGAGGTTTATCTTTGTTTTTTTAAAATAAAGGGTTCATGAGGCTATTTCCGTGCTACACTGTTATAGTGCTCTTATTCCACTTTCAACATCCTGGGGAATCCTGGGGTTTGCAATTTAGGAAGGGGCATTTAGAATTCTCAGCCAGGGAGCTCTTTGGCCTCAGGAAACTACAAAACAAAGAACTACACAGGATGTTACAAGTGGAATAAGAGCACTGTAACAGTGTAGTGCTGTAGTGGCTAGAGTCTACTCATTGCAGCTGGATGAACTATCAAAATTCCAAATGTGCCTGCAAATAATGATACTAGATAGACAGTTGCATCAAGGAAAGGCTGTTGTTCCAGGTTGAGCATAATGGTGTGCACTCTAGATTTTTACTTTCCAAAGCTTTCAGGCAGGCTTGCAAAAAAGTGTGATGGGATTCCTTTCCTAAATTGTTGGTCAAATGAAACATGAAGAGAAATGTGTATTCCCAATGACTAACTTGGTTCACCTCACATAACAGATTTTCTGAGAAATATGTGTCTCAACAATAAAATTTACAAATCAAACCTGTGTTTACATTCCAGTGGCCAGTTCACAACACACAACAGGCTAAAAGTGATGTGTAGTTGAGGGAAATGATGTACTGTGACAGACATCCTTCTCTACCTGGAAGAACAGTTAAACAGAAAGCATGATAAAGAACATATGGACTAGTTTTAGCCAGATACGTACCATTGTGTTTGACCCTACAATATGGCAGCGAGCTCAACTGCACAATAGCCATCCACAGCTCTGACATTTTCCCACTTTTCCTACTGCTGACAACCAGGATATTAACCATCAGACTGGGGCCCTTTTTGCACGGCATTTTCCATGTGAAAGGGTGCCTGGAGCATCGAGCGATTGTGAGGAGCAATCTGCACAACGCACTCACAATCGCACGATGCTCCAGGGGCCGGCAGGCACTGATCGCGCACCTTTTCATTTTTGGCTAGAAGCTGAAAATGGTGCGCGATCGCGCATTGCTCCTTGGCCCTGCACGCACTTACCTGGTGTGCGGAGCCTCTGGAGCCACATCGGTCATGCTTCCTGCCCCAGCGCAGCCTAGGAAACTCCCAGGCTGTGCTGCAGAAGGAAGAGGTGGGGCTCTTGCGCGAGCAGGCCGCTTGTGCGGAACTGAAGCAGAAGGGATGCGAGAGCCTCTCACTGGAGGCTGCTCGTGCGATCCCCACACCCCAGCGCCGGAAGAAGGTAAGGTGCGGAAAGGGCCAGGGTACTGTGACCATTCTTCTTTCTCTTGTGTCATAGGATCTTCAAGTGTGAAATTTTATTGATGGTGTAGATCAGCTGCAGAATGAGGATGAAATTGGACTCAGCTCTTTTTGAGGTCTGAAAATAGCTCATCACTACCATCTCTGCAACTGAGAGATGCCAGTAGGGTTAGATTTGGTTTCTTCTTTCACCCCATCCCAGCTAAATACTAAACTTTTAATTTTTAAATGTTTCATTTAACCAAATAACTGTAATAACTTAATGATGAAATGACTAACTAAATAAAAAAGAATTTTACAACTTGCTTTAGGTGAAAAAGTAGGTGATTACTTGTCAGTTGGTCACACAGTCTACAGTCTTTATTGTTAATTGTTTTTTCTAGTAAGGAGATGCACATTTTCTTATTTGAACTGTAAACCCATTCATTTTGTTCATTGTCATCCCCCCTTTCTTGACACTGCCGTTCTTGACATGTATCTTGAATAGAATGTAATACATTTATAGTTTTTTAAAAAAGTGCAAGGCCTAATAATACGCAGTCCCTTTGGACTTCAGGTTTAAGCATTTACAACAACTTTGAATGATTACTATGTAATACAATCAAAATATTTGTTTTTTTAAATCAGCTTTATTTGGGTTATTTGTTACACTGGCTGTTTAGCTGGGTATCCATTTCAGTTTGTTCATTTTTCATGACAGATTAGGATGAATTAATTACAAGAATACTCATTAAAAACATGTCTGCTGTATCAGCATATTAAAACTATACAGCAGGGAGAACACGAATCCTCTGTATTTGTACTTAAGGCAGGGAAGCTATATAGTCACAGTCACTGATGTGAAGTAGAGCAGTGGAAACATGATGGGAAATAAACATTCTGTTGACCTGGGCTACATTTCTAAGTGCTGTGTTCTTAAATTTAGCTGTGGCAAAATCTCCCAGGGGCCCTAATCTTAGATTTAATTAAATTAATTAGTTTCAGATAAGGCAGCTCCAATTCAAGCAGGTAAAAAGACTAGAAGGCATCCCAAGGCCCCCACACCAAGAGAAGTTAGCAGGGAATGAGTATTATGGCTTAGTCTGAAGTGAACAAAAAACACACACAAATATAGTCTGTGCATCAAATATTCCAGCACCATAACCAAGCTTAGTATGTATGTCATAACTCTAAACCATGGTGGAACACTTGCAGATGTTTGACTGCAACTCCTATCAGTTTAAACTATTATAACCAGTGAAGATGGACGATAAAACTGGCTGGCCAACAACATATGGGCCAATGGAACCATAGCTTGCCCACTCCTGCTCTAAAGAGTTAGGGCTATTCTGCTTGGATCTGGTCTGCAGCTATGTGAAACTGGATTAATTGTCTCTGCAGCTTCTTTCTTGTTTCCCCAGTTGCCTATTTTCCTACAGTTTCCCTAATGTCTGTTTCTAGATTGCAAACTCCTTGAGGGCAGGAACCAGTCTTCATTTCCCCCCATTTATTTTTATAAGTAAGAAGAAACATTCCACAGGAACCATATATACAAATAATATAGTAAAGTAAATTATTTAAAGGGGGAAAAAAGAAAATAAAATAAAAACAGTATCCTAGAAATACATATGTGTGTCTCTGTGTGTGTAAAATAAAATATTCATTAGGAGCAATCATACAAAATTTTAAATGTTATATTAACACTTATTAACAAGTATAGATAATATAGGAAATATAACCTGAAGAACATCCTCACAGAATTTAAAGATAAGAAAAAACAAATAGATTTGCACTATTAAGTCCTAATTGATCATAAGCCCAAAGAACTTTATACCGAAGCCAGGAACATTGTGAAGGAGGAATGAAAAAAGGCTATCTAAAGACAAAAAGAAAGGGAAGCCTCAATGGATGACAGATGAAACTCTTCAAGCAGTTAAGGACAGAAAAGAAACAAAACTGAAAGGTGACAGAAATGGGGTCAGAACCCTGAATGTAGCTGTCCAATTACTTATGTGCAGGAACAAAGAAAACTAATATAATAATCAATGCAGAGCAACAGAAAATGGCAACAACAACAAAAAAAAGGAAGAACAAGAGGCCTCTTCCACAAGATCTGAGAAGTTAAAAGGAAATGTAAGCCAAGAATGGAGATACTCTACCATAGGCAGGGGAACACATTACATGACCAAGTAGAAATAAAATGATGGTGGAAACAGTACATTGAAAACTGTATAAAAGAGATGAAAGGCTGAC
The DNA here is from genome assembly GCA_948474755.1 of Ctenosaura bakeri. Classification (NCBI taxonomy): domain Eukaryota; kingdom Metazoa; phylum Chordata; class Lepidosauria; order Squamata; family Iguanidae; genus Ctenosaura; species Ctenosaura bakeri. The sequence goes on along the minus strand of CAOLHI010003154.1, from coordinate 181,419 downwards.
AGATTCATTCATGGAAGAAACATTTGAAGTTGATCTTGCAGTTTTAGAAAGGAAAGTGGAAGCCAAACTCAGAAGCCTTGGGAGAAATAAATCACCAGGAGTACCATATCAACACAGCTGCTTCAAGCTGTATAGTCAGATTCTATTCTATTCCTAACCAATATCTGTCAGCAAATATGGAAAAGAAAAGAATGGCTCACAGATTGCAAATGCTCAATACACATTCCAGTCCTCATGAAAGGGGACACCAGGAATTGCAGTAGCCACAGGATCATTGCATTAATTTCCCTTACAAACAAAGTTATGCTCAAAATTCTCCAACAAAGACTTCTAATATACATGGATTGAGAAATGCCAGATGTCCAAGCTGGATTCAGGAAAAAAAGAGGCATTAGGAATCATATTGCAAACATATGCTGGATAATGGAGTGCACAAAACAATTTCAGAAAAAAAAATCAGTCTGTGCTTTATAGATTATAGTAAAACTATAGACTGTGTAGATGATAAAAATATATAGATTACTCTTAAAGAAATGGGTGTCCAACAACATTTGATTTTCCTGATGCGATAAGAGGCTACTGTCAGGACAGAATAGAGAAACAGAATGGTTTCCAATTGGCAAGGGGGTCAGACAAGGCTGCGTTTTGTCACCCAATCTGTTTAACTTGTATGCTTGTATTATCATACATAAAGCAGAATTAGACTCCCAGGAAGGAGGCATGAAAATTGGAGGAAGTAACATCAGCAACTTAAGATATGTAGACGACACAATACTACTGGAAGAAAATAGCAAAGACTTGGAATGATTACTGAAGAAAGTCAAAGAAGAAAGTGCAAAGCCAGACTTGCAGCTGAACATTAATAAAACAAAAAGCATGACCACAGATGAGACATTGAAGTAGTTCATGATTTTCCATATCTTGGCTCTGTCATTAGTCAGAATGGAGACTGCAATCAAAAAATCAGAAGAAGACTAGGACTTGGAAGGGCAGTCATGAAGGAACTAGACAAGATCCTGAAGTGTCAAGATATAGCATTGAATCCTAAAATTAGGATTGTCCATGCCATGATATTTCCAATTTCTATGTATAATTGTGAAAGCCAGACAGTGAAGAAAGCTGGTGAGAAGAAAATCAACTCATTGGAAATGTGGTGCTGGAGAAGAGTTCTATGGATACTATGGACTGCTAAAAAAGACAGATGAATGGGTTGTGATGCAAATCAAGCCTAAACTCTTCCCAGAAACTAAGATAACTGAGATAGTCTTACTTCGGACACATCATGAAAATGTATTACTGACTAGAAAAGACATAATTAAAGCTACTAGGTTGGTACCTCAAAAGTTTTGTAAGTTCTGTCAGTTCAGTGGCCTTACTGTGATTGAGACTAATACTTGAACTGAGAACAATGATTCACAAAATCCTCACTCTCACTGATAGTAGAAATTTGATGAAAGAAAACAATGCTGGAAATTACTCAACGATGCCCGTTTACTCATAAAACCCAACATAAAGATTGGTAACTTGATACATCAACACTTTTGTGCATTCCGTTGATTCAGTGAGTCTACCCCATTTGAAAATAATTGGCAAGACATTTGCTAGAAAACTGATAAATAAATAAATAAATAAGCAATGAGTTGATGACATCTTTCAGATAGCCCTAAGGAAATGGTATAAGATAAACCAATCAATACATTTGGTTAGGCTGTCTAGTGAATATTGATGGTAGAGATTTTATTTTCAGGTTCACTGGAATACCACTGTTATTTAAAGGATTCAAACCAGAATTGTGGTCAATTTTCCATCCTGTTTACATATATTCATAGACCAGTGGTTACAGATAAAGCCCATACAGGTTAACATGCACTTGTATAACACACAAAGGTTCTGGTGCACAAGTATACTGTGCACATCACAAGACTGTATGATCACTGCAGTCTGCAGGAGACTGTGGGTACCACTGCCAGGTCTGACAACTATGCTGGTATGTTTGAGTTAAAAACAGTAATGGTTAGGAAAGCACTTGCATTCAGCACACACTCACCTCTGCCTCTCCCTGCCACCTCCACTCCTGTGATAAGCAGTGTGACAGCTGAAATTGCAGAGTATCTGTTAGATTGGAGATGAGAAACCAGAGGTTGGAGGACAGTGAGTACTCTAACCTCTCCAGTGGAAACAGTGGTAACTCAGTTCTGGTCCAGCAAAGAAACCAGTTTCTTGTGGTTGGACCTCTTCGACCCAAAGGAACATGCTCCTAAAAACCATGCTAATGAGCAGTGCAAACCAAAAAGAGTAATTCATGCTGAACACCTGTTACCACGGTTCTGACATGCCTGGTGATAGCACTAGATATCTCTTGATATCAAACTTATTTGGCCTTTACTTGACCTTTCTCTGCCACCCTGTTCCACGTGTTTGCAAGGGCCACCGGACAAGCATGTAAACAGGTGCGACCGGTAATGGTTGGACATTCCAATCCCCATTTAGGCAGGCAGATTAATGCCTCTCCGTTGCTTCAGAGACCATTTCTTTCAGATACACCTTGCTTAAGCGCAACTCTACACAAAGATGCACGGCCGAGAGCCGGCACTTTCTTTATGCTGAGCCATTTGCATACTGGCTACACTATTGTTATCCAGCACTAAGCTACTCATGTAAAACCTGACCTTTTCCAATGCTTTTGTCCCACTCCAAAGTTCCCTTGTTCTCACCGAGCATGGCATGGCCTGTAGGCACAATCCACCCTATAAAAACTCCCCGATTCCAAGCACACCTTGGATCGCTCCTGAGTTTCATTCAGCCTTGCTGTTGGTTTGTCCAGAGAGCTCCCCTCAGTGAACCGCACTGAACTTTCCTCCCTGCAATCCTCCGTTTTCTCCAGGACTATGAGAAAAGGTGTCGTATCACCCATTCCCCTGAAAAATCTCATTTCTAATTTCTAGTTAGCTGTGTGAATGTGGTGTCTTATTCATTGTTAGTCCTTTAATAAAGCTATTATCTTTGCTACTTTTAAACTTGTCTGGCTTCTCTACTGACCTGACACTGTATACATAGGGTTACAAGATCCCAGCTAAAGTTACCCTGCCTCTTGCTAGCTTAAGAGAGTGCTCGAGTTAATTTCCCCATCTTGTGTTTTTGCTTGGTTATTTGGGCGTCCCTCCCGGGACCCCCACAATACAGGGTAACACACCAAGAAATTTGTGGTAAATTAATCTCTCTCTCTGACACACACACACACACACACACACAGAGTGACAGAGGAGATATTTTGTCATAATGTGCTTTGTAGTTGTAATGATAGTCTTTAACAATTCATGCAGCAGTTTTGCAAAATACTTTTTTGTGTGTATCTTTCCAACAAAAATCATGCTGCTCTTTAGCAAGAATTTGGGGCAACAAAAATGTTGAAAAATTCAATTGTTTATGCTGCTTACAGTATTTATTTCTACCATTTAACTGACTTAGCTGCCTACGATCTATTTGTCTTCTCCATTGATTTTCTTGGGCGATTTACACTACCATCCATTTACTTAATTAGGACACCTTATTTACCTTGTTATGTAGCCTTTGAACAGCCTTTTTCTGCCTTAGCAGAGGTTCACACATAAATCTCTTGAGGACTTCCTTTATCTGACTTTGCCTCTCACTTGCTTGCTGTTCTCTTTTAAAGTAACAATAATTCTGCCATTACTCAGAAGGAGATGATTTACACTACTTATATAGCATGTATGACCACACACGTGCACACACGCAGAAATCTGGAAAAATAAAACAAGCTGTGATAAGAGTGTGCTGGAGGTGTGAATAAGCTAGCTGTGAGTATAATAAACATATGGAAGCATGAATATGAAAAATGGGTCAAGAGAGTTCAGGAAAATAGATATCTGTTCAAGAAGTTGTTGTAGCCAGATCCCAGCTGCAACCCAAATCAGCTTCAGCCAGGGACGGATGTATATAGCAGTATCTTAAACAGTATTTCACATCTATACCCCATGGAAAGATCTACCACAATTCACTTCCCAGATCAGCAGGAAGGCAATACAATACTCCCCATGTTCCCATTGCTGAGAATATTATGTCTAAAGTATGTATAAAGAGGCAGAAATAAGACATTTTAGAAATAACATAGCATGTTTGTGGTCACTGCACTCCAGATAAAATCAATCCACTCTCCAGATAAAATCATCTCGCTTGTTTAATAATTTCATAAAATCAGGACCCACTCATGGAAGCCCACCGTAGCCATGCTATATCCCTAACTGGTGCAATGGAAGTGCAGTGGGGAGGGGGTAGTATAGCAGTGGAGAAGTAATGTATAGGAGGATTGCTGAGTAATGTATAGGAGGAGCGAGTGGAAAGAATGCCTTTCACTTCTTCCAGATATCCACAGACAGATCATTCTTTGCAGCATCACAGAAGGAAAGAGATTATTGATGCTGGGTGGCTGGCTGTTGAACAAGCACTGCATCTGTGCAAATTCAGATAACTTTGTTGCTCTACAGGGTGTTGAAAGTGAGATCCTTTATGTTTTGACATTTGGGTCCATTTCCGCACTGGACTATTATAACGCTATTGTTCCACTTGCAACATCCTATGGAATCCTGTGGAAATGGAGGCCCCTGCCGAAACTGCAAACCCCAGGATTCCATAGGATGTTGCAAGTGGAACAATGGTGTTATAACAGTCTAGTGCGAAAATGACCTCAGAAATACTATCGGGCCTACATGGGAGGAGGTGATCAGGACTGTAGGGGAAGACAGAATCAGACTAAATTTTATCTTGCCTCCTACCCCTGGACGGCGTGCAGGCCATGGGCTGCATGAAGCACCCACGGCTGTTTTTGTCACCCTCAGAGCCCCTGAGATTTCTATTTTCCCCCCAAAAGATCAAGATATATATTTACAACAATACAATGCTCTTCTGCTTAATATCTGTTACAAAAACCAAAGGCAATCAGGAGGAAGTTTTATTTTTCTTTTTTTTCTTATATGTTTATCTACTTTGTTTGTATGTTTTAAAAATAACAACAACAACAAAAATCCCCACTTGCCCTTTAGCCTTTTCCACTATTTCTGCCATTTTAGACCCAGAAGAGACCTTTAAAAATAAAACAAAAAACAAAAAACAAAGCAAAACCAGGAAGGGAAGTGGCATCTGAGGGCAGATTTTTATCATTTTTTTTTTTTGCAGGGGCGTGCAGTAGGTGTGTGCAGCTCTCCAAGGTCTCCTTGGAAAGGTTGCTCCAAGGTTGCTCCAAGGTTGCCACACCCTTGCTCTAGCCAAATATAGTCCTTCCAGTCATGGAGGGATAAGTCTGGATCCAACCCAGTAAGATTAAACTATTTCAGTTAGTATAAATGCCTGCATTTTTTTTAGAAATAGCAACCAAGATATTATTTTTTTTTCCTAAGGAAGCTATCACTTTGAAGCATCATCATTCATTCTAATATAAGAAATGAACTGCATAAAAACAGACTCAAGTGCTGAATGAAGAAACAAGAATAACATTTACTGCATCACATTAATGTGTCATGCTATGTGCAAAGAGTTAATATGGAAAGCTTTTTTCTTTTTATAAATTAGAGTCATAATATTCTTGGATTTAAAGCATGTACCACCAAGTATATGAATATCCTAGTACAGAATGACTCAACACTCAACAGCTGATAATATTTTTGACAGAAAGTGCACGAGTACAGTGGGTAGATTTTTTATTAAGGAGCAATGACAACAATGCTGATAGAAAACAAACTAAAGTATTATTATGGGATCCATTAGAGGTAGGACAGCCCTCTGAAAGACAGACAGAACTGGATTAAGCAACTTTCATTTTTGTAGAAGTGAGGTAATTAAAGATGATCGGGAGTGAAAAGACAGAATGATACCTGAGAATATCAGTCTTATATTTGAGAGAAGGATGAGTGGATAAGACGTGATGAGACTTTAGGTCACTGAAACACTGGTTACTGCAGCTGTCTCTAAGAGCCTTATTGCATGAGGCTCCTCTCCTGCTATAATTACGTTGTCTGTAAAAATGCTGTTTAATTGGGACTACTCTCTTTCTTTGCACACCTTCACAAACATTCCGGGATCACAGTGTCTACTTGAGCTAAAATTGTACTGCACACAACATTATGGACTGCACACCCACTAGCTTGTCCAAGACATTATCCTGCCCCTTTTCATTGTTTGGTGTGCACACATGCACACACACAGAAAGATCCCCCTCTACATAAATATAAATGAAAACATTCTCATATTTAAAAAGGTTTGTGGCAAGGTCTTATACCTGTCTTCCCATCCATGTTGTGTAAGTAACTGTCTTGAGATTGGGAGACTGTCTGTAGGCAAGTAAAGGCCTAACACAAAGAGCTCTTGAGAGGACAGCATTATTGTCCAGAATAGGTTCACTGATGCTATGTCTGAGCGGTCTCAGTTGGAAGCTTTTTGTGACCACCAGTGGGATCCTGCCATTTCCTGTCTTCAGTCTGTTCAGTAATAGACTAGGCCTGGGTACAAGTTTTGCCTTGTGGATTTTTTTAAATATTCCATATGGTGGGTACAGTGGGTACTGTAGCTTGAGGAATGTTTGTTATAATTCCGTGAGTTTGGCATCCCTGTCTTATGGTCTGATTGCATTGGGGGGCTTGGCTGTAAACGATGGATTTGCTAGTGTGTTCAGGGTGGAAACTGGAAGCATGTAAGTATGTGTAGCAGTTAGTGGGTTTCCAATATAATGTGGTGCTTAGATGTGTAGCTTTATGGTGGTGTCCTGAAAGTGAGCATGTTTTGTCGATAGTTCCAGGCTAAGACTGACGATAGGGTAGAAGTTGTTGAAATTCTGGTAGAATATCTTGAGTGAATCCTTTGCATGAGTACAAATTATGAAGATATTATCAATACACTTAGGAGGTATACAGATACAGAGGAAAGATTTCAGGGTACAGGAGTTAAGGAAGTGTTGTTCTGGGCAGTACCATTAAGTTGAAGGTGTATGTTATTACCAAAAATGAAGTAGTTGTATGAGAACAAAGTGGCAGATCTTGCTGCCTAGGTCTGCTAAGGGCCCATCTGGAATGATGTTCTCAACACCATGTGATCCATCCTTGTGTGAGATGTAGGTATATAGGGATTCCACATGCTTTCAATGCTGAGTGCTGTTGCATTTCCAATACTTTTAGAATCTGTTTCTAAAACAACTACTGTAAAACTTCCCTGCTCAGGCATGGAAACCCACTGGGTGACCTTGGGCAAGTCACACTCTCTCAGCCTCAGAGGAACACAAAGGCAAATCACCTCTGAATAAATCTTGCCAAGAAAACCCTGTGACAGATTCACCTTAGGGTCACCGTAAGTCAGAAATGACTTGAAGGCACACAACAATAAAGTGGTTTTGGGAAGACGATCACTTTTCCCACTTTCTATCTGCAGAAAGATTTCCATTAGATTTGTGCAAGCTCAGGCTCTCTTTTTTCTCTCCCTGTACTAACGTGAAAGAACAAGAAAAAAAATGATCAGGAAAAGGTGAGCCAAAGAGAGTGCCTTACCTCTTCAAGCCAAGTTGTGCAGGGTACTTTTTCTTTTTGCATGGAACGGGGATCCTTCTCTCAAGCTACCGTACTTGAAGGCTCAGCATGTTTACTCAGCTCCGGTCATCCTGCTGTCTCCTTAAGAAAGGTTTTTTTTTTTTTGTTGGTGTCGCTTTTCCTTTGGTGTGGGATTGCTGTCACCAAGGTCAAGAAACAATGTGGAAGCCTTCTGTTCCAGCCATTACGAAGCAGAGCTACCTCGGCAGGAAACCCTCCCTAATTATATGCCGGTGATCAGAAGAAAGAATTGGTTTCCTCTGCCTGCTTTTTTGCTTCCCTCAATTATTATGTGGCTGAGGAGAAAGATTCATAACTCTCCCTAAAATGAAATGCTGGTTTCAGTGTTAGAAACAGCCACTTTCCTCTCAGGCTTTTTGCCTGTCATCTCCTGAGCTGAAGGCAAGCTACAAGGTGTCAGGCATTCCCATGCCTGTCAGCTGTAGGCTTGTTTTGAAGGCCAAGGCTATCATGAGAGGTGAGAGGTTGGACGGCTTCTCCTGAGGGTCCACTGAGCAAAGCTAGAGGGAAATTTAATACATATTACAACTGGGGAGGAAGAAAATACTTAATAGTTAATCTGTGGAGGCAAACAAAGGGATTTTGCTGTGAATGGAATTTTGGCACAAGTCTGCACACTTCCTAGTCATGTTTGTGGGTGAAAGTATTTGAATGATGTGGATGTACAGAGGTCTTCCCTCCTCCAGAGATTTTTCCCCCCAGAAAATGGCTCATGGTGGTGTACATTTTGCTGTTCTAAGTTGTGCTTTCTGTTGCAAAACAATTATTCAGCAGGGAAATGTTTATGAATACATAATAAGCTAATTTCAGCCAATAATATTTCTTAAGGACATATCTAAAGTATTAGGATGAGCAGTAAGCTGTACTGGGAAGCATTTTTAATAAAGGAGGTGGTGAGGAGAGTTGTTGCCTTTCCGGAAAAAGAAAGTTGGAAGAGGGCCTCCACCCCGTGTGAAAATAGTAATCAATTTAAATGGTTGCAAATTATCAGTTAGCCACTGCCTAGCAGAGTGGCTGAGATGCTGAATTAAAACAGGTAAAGGTACCCCTTTTCTAGGTTAAAAATATAGAAAAATAGAGAAACTTAAAGCTGACCCCGAAGGAGGTCATATAGTAAGGGAGGAGTGGGCAACTTGAAGTCATCTAGATGTTGTCAGACTGCAACACCCATCAGCCCTAATCAGCATTTCAACAGCTTGTAGACTTCTGCAGTAAGAATGGGCATGGGCTGCTTTTATCTCAAGGAATAAAGCTAAGATTTGGGCCATTTCCACACTACACCGTGATAGTGCTATTATTTCACTTTCAGCATCCTGTGGAGTTCTGGGGTTTGTAGTTTACTGAGGCCAAAGAACTCTCTGGCTGAGAATTCTAATGCCCCTCCCTAAACTACAAATCCCAGGATTCCATAGGATGTTGAAAGTGGAATAGCAGCACTATAACAGTATAGTGCAGAAATGGCCATAGATACTCCAGTGTAGTGGTTTGACTGTTGGACTATGATGCTAGAGACTAAGGTTTGATTCACCACTCGCCCATGGAAACCCATTGGGTGATCTTGGGCACATCACACACTCTCAGCCCCAGAAAACTCATCATGGGTTTGTCTTCAGATCACCATAGGCTGGAAATGATTTGATGGCACACAACAACAATGTATAGGCCATTTCCACACTACGATGTCATAGTGCTATTACTCTACTTTCAACATCCTGTGGAATTCTGGAATTTGTAGTTTACTGAGACCAAAGAGCTCTCTGGCTGAGAATTCTAAAGGCCCCTCCCTAAACTGCAAACCTCAGGATTCCATAGGATGTTGAAAGTGGAGTAATAGTACTATAACAGTGTAGTGCAGAAATGGCTATAGTCACACGCAGAACTGATGCAATAAAATTTGGAAAGACTGAGTGGGTGAGTGGGTGTCCTGTTTTTTCAGTTCTATTGCCATCCTAATCTGATGATCAATGACGGCATATCTGACAGCATAGTTCATTGGGTGGCAAGACTCTGCCCCAATGTATCTCCACAACTACTCTTGGATCAGGAATACAGGTTGAGAATCAAGCTGAATGTACTAATTGCAGCCAATGTCACCTATACTTCCAGTTACTTCTCTCCCCTGCCCCCCTTTTCTCTTTGTTTGAGAAGACCTGATTGCCAATGTTGCACTTTGATTTTTTTTGCAGCTCATTTCTGAAGTGATTGCAGTTCATTATTCTGTGCTCTTCCTTTGCCAGCTCTCAGTTCAATCCTTCTCTGTTTGATCAAGATGTGTGAACAATTAGGCCTGCTGGGATTTTCCCTATCACGAGTTGTCCCAATGACAGTTCAAAAGGTTTCTTTACTAAAGAAAAGGTGTGTGTGCACTCACTTACAAACACTTCACCAGCATGGAGGTTATATATCCTGTGTCTGCTTATGGGCTTGCCAGATGTTAGCCACTAGTGTGCAGTGAGTGACAGGAAACCTGCCCTGTCATCTCTCCTTCTGCAATGCAGCAAATGAGGAAACAGAAATAGGGTTTAGAGAAGGACTGCAGAATCTTTATTTGAAGCACAGGTGAGAAAACTGTGACCCACAAGCTGCATGCATTATGCCCCTAGGGGCAAAAAACAATGATTTCCCCCCCAAAATTTCCTTTAGGTGGTGCGAGGTATGTTTTCATCAACAGGAGAGGCCTTTTTTAAAAAACAGGAAGTGAACAAAAAATGACTTCTGGCTCCTAAGCATGGTAAAAGTGCTCTCATTTGGGTACAATTTTTAATTTTTTTATTTACACACACAGACACAGACACAGACACAGACACACACACACATATGGTCAAACATGTGGCCTTCCAAGGTCTTGGGTGTGGGGCCATGCATTTCCTTAGTTTTCAACAAGTGCCCACTTCATTTGAGAGGAATGTGGATAGCCAATTCATGAAGGGTTCCCCATTTTACAATGAGAGATAATACATGTGACATACCTGTTACCCACCTAACCCACCTAAAAACTATGTCCTGAGGGTCCTAATTATTTTATATCAAACATAGTGAGCCATAGAGATCTACTGGAAGGACATGTAGGCAGTGGAGCTATGGAGATAGATCAAAGAGTAGCCTGTTTTCTGTCACGCATCCTAGGTGAATCATGCAAATGGCTCACAGGCCATTTGAATGGATTTTCAGTGATAACAACACCAACAGGAGACAATAAGTCTCTGGGAACAAATAAACATGTCAAATAGCCAGGGATGTGACACCTTGAGGTATGCATCCCCAGATGAGAAACTCATCTTGCAGGAAACTACAAGGATGTTTGGCTGTATTTTCTTTGAGCTACAAAGCTGCAATCCATCTTCATAAAACTGCAGCCATCTGTTCCCAGGACATTTTTTTCAACTCTGTTTACCACTATAATTAGCCCCCTTTTTCTCCTTTTTTTCAGAGTTTTCCCAGACTCGCAAACCATGATGCTGGTAAACTTCCCTCAGCCTCAAAAGCCGTGGCTGAGGTTGGCCTTTTGCTCGTTTTCTCCCAGCTGAAGACTTCTGGATTGGTACAGTATTACCTCAAAACTGTTATGTTCTCTCTCTCTCTTAATTTTCACCTCTGTCTAACTTTCTATAGTCTTGTATGCTTGTTGGAGTGAGTGCAGCTGAGTGATTGTATGGATTTTAACATCTATGTCAATAAAATACTTAAATTTGAACAGTTAGCCTGATTCTCTGTGATTCGACTCTGTAAACACTGGGCAAAAGATCCTTAATTACCCTGCCCTCTTTGCATTGCTAAAGTGGTGTTCATAGCTAATTTTCTTCACAAGTGCTAATTTTGAGAGGCATTGGGAATCCCCCTAAGGGGTCCCCAGCAAGCAGGGTAACATACTGTATAAGCATATTATCAAGGAATTAAGCATCTGTGAAGTCACAGTATAGAGGACCAGATAGATCAGCAGTTCTTAACCTGTGGGTCGCGACCCCTTTGGGGGGTCGAACGACCCTTTCACAGGGGTCGCCTAAGATAATCGGAAAATACTTATTTCCTATGGTATTAGGCTCCATTCCCTCCTCGGTGGTGGTGCGCAAGTGCGAGCCACGCACTCGCGTCCTCCTGCCCCCTTTGGCGGGAGCACGTGTGGCCACAGCGTTGCCACAGCAGGAGTGGTGGTGCGGAAGCGCGAGCCATGCGCTCGCGTCCTCCTGCCCCGTATTCAGAAGGGGCTGAAATCGCTCCCCTTCTCTGATACCGGGAGAACCTCCTGTCTGACGGGCCAGCTTGGGAGGGCGGCGGCAGCACGAGGGGCAGGCCCCCTCCTTGCCATGGCCCCTGCCCCACTCGCCACAGAGGGGGGTGCTGTGGAAGGGCCGAGGGGCTGCAAGGCGGTGCTTTTCTGGGGGGGGGTGAGCTGCGCCCGGGGCAAAAAACAAAGGTGCTGGGATTCCCCCCCCCCGGCCAGGGTCGACACTCTGGAAACTTTTCCCACACTGCCCCCCCGCAGCGGAAACGAGAACGAAGCAGAAGCAGAGCTGAGGAAGGGTTCTCGGAGTTTTTTCCCAGGGGAGACGAGCAGCTCCTGTTTCCCTCCCTGCCCACCCCCCTGTTCCTGGCCGGGGGGGAGGCATTGTAAATAATAAATAAATAATTTTATGGTTGAGGGTCACCACAACATGAGGAACTGTATTGAAGGATGGCGGCATTAGGAAGGTTGAGAACCACTGAGATAGATGAATAGACCCCCCTCATTACAATGGGAATATGCTTGTTGTTAACTGACATTAAAGTGACTTTGACTTATGAGGATGCTGTGAATGAGAGACGCTGCAAATGAAAGTCATCCTATCATCCACCACCCTGCTCAGGTCTTGCAGATCCAGGAATGTGGCTTCCTTGATTGACTCTGACCATCTGTAATGCAGTCTTCCTCTTTTCCTACTGCCTTCTACCTTATAAAGCATTATTGTTTTTTCTAGTGAGTAATGTCTTCTCATGATGCATCTGAAGTATGACAGCCTCAGTTTAGTCATCTTAGTTTCTAGGGAAAATCTAGGCTTTATTTGATCTAGGGCCCATTCATTTGTCTTTTTAGCAGTCCACAGAACTCTTCTCCAGCACAGTGGAGCTGTAGTCATGCTAAGAAATATTGGTATATGATCTGGTCTAGATGCTGGGTATTAGAATTGATTTAAAACCAGAGTTCTTTCTATTGGGCATTTTCAATTTGGAAAAAAATTTGGAAGGAAGGTTAAATAGACTGATACAGTACATGACAACATCGGTGAGAATTGTATTTGCTAGATATTGAAAAAGGAGGTTGGTCCCAACAGAAGGTGAATGGTTTGAAAAGTTGTTACAAGTTGCAGAAATGGACAGGTTAACGTATATGTTAAATAACAAATCTAACAATAAGTATTTAAGAACATGGCAGCCCTTGACAGATTACCTACAAGACCAACATTATGGAGTCAACTGATAGGTAGATAAACATAGTTTCAATTACTCAAAGTTAGAGTTTAGGAGATTGGGAACCGAATTGGATGTAAAAAAGATGTTGCCCACAAAAAATTTTTTTTTAACATTGAGATAGAGATATTTGGGATATATATATATCAATTTCAAAAGTAGATGGGTTTTCCCTCTTTCTGATTCTTTTTCTCTTTTTGTTAATTATGATTATAAAGTGAAGAGAAATAGTATTCGGCTGAGAGGGGGAGGCCATTTAATGATACTGATAGTATTAATGTGGGAAATGTGTAATTAGTAACCAGCTGATCAGTAATCTCTTTGTTACAAACTCCTCTCTATTTGTTTTTGGAGGGAGGCAGAGAAAAACAATATGAACAATCCGTATTCTTCCCTGAGGGGAAGCTCCTTCTCCTTTCTCTGTTTCTCTTTTCTTTTTTTCCGTTTTTTCTTTTTCTATTATCCTTTTTTTCTTCCTTTTTTCCTTCTTGAGGTTGATATTCAGAGTATTACTAAGTGTATGTGTGTATGTAAATGCAAGTATGTACGTGTATGTTATGTTTGTACAAAGATATGTGTTATGTACTCTGCAGTTCCAGTTTGCGTGGTTTAACCTTTTTTCACAATAAAAATATCCAAACACACACACACACGCACACACACACAAAATTCTTCTCCAGCACGACATTTCAGATGAGTTGAATTTCCACCTGTCAGCTTTCTTCACTGTCCAGTTTTCACAACCATACATAAAAATAGGAAATGCAATTGCATGAACAATCTTAACTTTAATATTCAATGATATACCTTGATGCTTCAGGATCTGGTCTAGTTTCTTCATAGCTGCCCTTCCAAGTCTTAGGCCATTTCCGCATGGGGTAATAAAAACAGTGCAGTGTGTCCTCCACGGAGGACATCTGCACCTTGGAGCGGACTGGGTCTGGACTACTTAGTGTAGATCTGGACCTCAGTCTGCTTCGGAATGACCCCAAGTGGTCCTCCAGTGAGCTTTTGAAAGACCTGATTTTTCCAGTCTTTCAAAAGCCTGGAGCGCGCCACTGCATGCCTGCTCTCTGGTGCACCAATGTGAGCCTGCGATCTGTGGAGGGGGGGCTTTAGGCTGGCGAGCTTCAGCAGTTGGTTGGGACCCGTGACCAACCGGAAGCCACCATTTTGGATGCCAGAGCTGTGCGGATCTATGACCACGCACTGCTCCAGAGCAACCTGGACTGGACCGGGGAGCCAGAAGATCCGGTAAGTAGCGGCACAGGGCGATTCCCTCGCCCTGTGCGGAAATGGCCTTAGTCTTCCTCTGATTTCTTGACTGCAGTCTCCATTCTGATTAATGACTGAGCCAAGGATGGGAAAACTTAAGTGAGTTCAATGCCTCATCTGTGGTCATGACTTTTGTTTTCTTAATGTTCAGCTGTAAACCTACCTTTGCACTTTCTTCCTTGAATTTTCTCAGTAATTGTTTCAAGTCTTTGTTGTTTTCGGCTAGTAGTATAGTGTCACCTGCATATCTTAAATTGCTGATGTTCCTTCCTCAAATTTTCATGCCTCCTTTTTCTGAATCGAATCCTGCTTTATGTATGATATGTTCAGTGTAAACGTTAAGCAGGGCAATAAAATACAGCCTTACCTAATCCCCTTGTGAATGGAATCCATTCTATTTTTCCATATTGTACCGTAAATGAAGGATCTTGTCCTGAGAACAGGTTATTCATCAGAACAAACGAATGTTATGGCACACCCATTTCTTTAAGGCTTTGCTATGTATAATCTATGAAGCACAAGCTGATTTTTTTCTGAAATTCTTTAGTGCACTCCATTATCCAGCATATGTTTCCAATATGATCCCTAGTGCCTCTTTTTTTTCCTGAACCAAGCTTGGACATCTGGCATTTCTCACTTCATATATGGTATAATTTTGAGCATGACTTTGCTTGCATGGGAAATTAATACAATGGTCTTGTAGTTCCTGCAAACCTTGGCATCCCCTTTCTTGGGGATTGGAATGTATATTGAGCATTTCCAATCTATGTACCATTATTTTGTTTTCCATATTTGTTGACAGATTTTAGTTAGAACTAGAGTTGATTCTGTCTCTGTAGCTTGAAGCAGCTGTATTGGTATGCTATTCCTGGTGATTTACTTCTCCCAACTGGCCTGAGTTCAGCTTCCACCTCCCTTTCTAAAGTGGAGGTTCATCATCAGATGGTTCTTCACTGAATGAATCTGTCATCCTTTCATCTCTTTTATATAGTTCTTTCATGTATTGTTTCCATCGTCTTATTTCTACTTGGTCATGTAATCTGTTTCCCTGCTGGTGGTAGACCATCCTCCTTCCTTGGTCTACATTTTCCTTTGATTTCTCATATCTTGTGGAAGAGGTCTCTTGTTTTTCCTTTTTTTGTTGTTGTCTGCTTCTGTTTCTCCTCACTAATTTTAACAGTAGTTCTGCTTGTCTTTGCATGCAAGTAATTGAACAATTGCATTCAGGGTTCTGATCTCATTTCTGTCACCTTTTAATTTTGTTTCTTTTCTCTCCTTAACTGCTTGAACAGTTTCATCTGTCATCCACTGAGGGTTTCTCTTTGTCTGCAGTTAGTGTCTTTTTGCCTTCCTCCCTGACAATGTCTCTGCTTTCAGTCCAGAGTTTTTCTGGCCCCTGGTCAAATAGGCTTAATAGTGCAAATCTATTTTTCACAAAATTCAGTCAGTTGCTCCCCTGTGTTATTTCTTGATCCTTGGCCAAATTTTCTTAACAGTCGTGGATTCTGCATTGTTTCCTACTTCTGTATGCCAACATGATTAACAACACACAGGTTTTAGTGTTTGATCAAATTCCCAAACTCTTACTGACCTGATTCAGTCAGACTTTGCATTATATCCTTTGACTACTATGACTACCTCTCTCCTCACTATTAATTCCAACCTATTCCTTCTGAGATATTCTTTTGTTCTCGATAAAATACTGTAAAATTCTCTGACTGAAAATGTTCAATTTCTGTCCAATTTAGCTTGCTAAACCCATATATTGTAATGTTTCTGAGTTCTATTTCCTGGTTTTCTATATCTCCTGATTCATGCTTCTCGCATTCCATGTTCCTATGTGTTGTGCAGCTTGGAACTTTTCTTTTGCCTCTGAGCTCGTCGACAGCTCATCAGCTCCTTTCAGCTTGAGTCCAGTTGCATAAATAGCCACAGTGCTATTTGTACTTGTGCTCTGCGCTTCCTGTTTAGCTCTTTGAAGGCCACCCAGCCTGGGAGTTTCATCTGCTATCTTCATCTATCTCTGTTTCATTTTGGATTGACTCACCATAGGGCTTTCATGGTTAAAGATATTAAAAGGAGGTTTATTCTGCCTTATTCTATGCAGTACTAACAAGCGCTAGCTATCATGCCGCTGCTGTGGTCTCCAAGAGATCTTCTGCTAGTGTCACAACCCACTATTGCTACTGCCCAGCTGTTTGGCACATTTAGGACCTAATCACACTAAACTGTTATAGTGCTATTATTGCACTTTAACTGTCATGCCAATATACATATGGAATCCTGGGATTTGTAGTTTAGGATGTGGCATTGAGAATTCCCAGCTAGACAGCTCTTGGGCCTCAGGAAACTACAAACCTCAGAATTCCATGGAATGTTGCCATGGCAGTTAAATTGGAATAGTAGTGATGTAACAATGCAGTGTGATAGGGTAGTTAGTCTGGCTCCTCATCAAAGGCCTGTCTGTCATGGGAGACCTGACCAACAGCACTGCTGCCATCAGCACAGCCTCTTGCTTCACAGGAGCACATAGGGAATTCTCTAATGAAACTGTTTTTATAAGTATTTTTGTTGTTTTCCATTACCTTAAGACAAATAAAAAAGTTAAACCCTAAGAACTAAAAATGCAAGCAAAAATATTCCCCAAGTTAATAATAATGGTCCTAGCTGGACCTGGACCATGGTAGGTTGTCTCCAACAGAAACACAATATTTGCTCTTCCATAGGAGGACCTTGTTGCCATGTAGAAGACTTGAATCAATGAGATTCTACCTTTTGTAAAGAAGAGCTTGTGTTTTATTGTTTTTCTTTTTAACAGCCTCTGGAATAGACAAGAAAAATACATTAGTATTGCTTTGCATTGTGCCACATAACAATTTAGGAGCAAAATTGAATGCCATACCCAAATGGAAGAACATGGGATATTAGAGTGGCAGAAACCATTTCAGAAAATAATGGAAGAATACATATGCTAGTGATTTCAGGAGATGCCAAACTGAATACAAATTGAAATGGTATATATTCAGTTTTGCTTGGTTTCCGCTGTGCTTAAGTGTATACTATAATGTCTAAAAAAAAGGGACCATACATGGTTGGCCTTGAATGATGTAAGGGCAGTGCCAAGAAGTCATGAAGATCACCAGGAGGTTACCTAAGAAGGGAGGGTCTCAGGGAGGGAAATCAATCTGAGGAAGTAGAAAACAATCTTGAAGTTCAAAGGGACCTATTTCTTGGATGATATACAGATATCCTGTCATTCTGAAGATTGGTTATGCATGGGAATGCCTAAAATGGACGTTAAGAGAGACAATATGCCCCTGGAAACAGCCACAGTTCTCTAATTTTGTAAATTTTCCAGAGGCCTCTTACCAGCACCAGTAAGGGTTCTCATAGTGAAAACTGTGGACAGCTTCTATATCCTTAATGGTTGTGTAGAAGAAGGAATTTCAGCAAATATTGATTGCCATGCACCTAGGAACAAGCAACACCAACAATTCCCTCTTCTGCATAATCATTAAAGGCACAGGTGTAATTTCCAGTTTTATTCTAGCAACTCTAACCTCACATAATATGCAGGTATGTTATCTCTCTCTTTGTCAGTGTCACTGCCATTTCTGTAAGTTAGCCTTCCTCAACCTTCCAGATGAGCTGGACTGGACTACAACTTGCACCATCCTCTGCTAGGATGGCATTGGCTGGGAATGATATGTAGCCCAACACATCTGAAAGATATTGGGTTGGGGAATCCTGCTATAACTGACACCCAGTTTATCATCTGATTAACAATATTTGGCAAAGGGATTCTCCCCTTTTATGTTTCTCAATACAAATGTTCCCCTCTAGATGCAGGAGAAAAATGTCCATCCTATGAAAAAGTTTTAGAACAGCATTTTTTGTGCTACAACTCTGACAAACCTAAACAGGTGTTCCTCTGACTAATTCATAAATTAAAGAAATTCCCAGAAGGACTTTTACACTCTAGAGAAAAACAGATTTCATTTTATGCAGGTTCTTCACTGAATTGCAAATAAATACAATCTGTCTTAGATCAACTGAAAAAGAAAGGGTGTGGGAGGAGAATCAGGTTGGGTCAATGCAGGTGAAGAAGTACCTTATACGGCTTTCTGAGAAAAGCATGCAAATGGCATTGCTTCTCTGATTTAAATTGTGCAGTCTTCTGTGATAATTCAGTGTGAAAATGTAAGAAGAACCATGCTAGATCACAACAAACCTCTACCTAGTCATGTGCTGTGTTTCTAGAATTTAATATCTTCATGGTCATTTTCATTTAGTACAATACACCTGAATACCAATGGATTGTCGATGCCACAGTATTTGTGATACTTATGTATGGTAATAAAAGCTGGACAGGGACAAAAGCTGACAAGAAGAAAACCAACTCATTCCAAATGTGGTGCTGGAGGAGGGTTCTATGAATGCCGTGGACAGGTGAGAAGAAAAATAATTAGATTCTAGAGCAAATCGAGCCTGAACTCTTCCTAGAAGCCAAAATGACTAAACTAAGGCCATTGTATGTTGGATACATCATGAGATGACATGACTCCATAGAGAAGATGATAATGCTAGGAGAAGTGGAAGGTGATAGGAAAAGAAAACAACCATATTATAGATGGATAGAATCAACAAGAAAGTCACAGCCCTGAGTCTGTAAGATCTTAACATGGTTGTTAGTGACAGGGTCTCTTGAAATTCTGGAAGCTTCATTTTAGGAAGAATATAGAGTAGTTGGAATAGGTTCTGAGAAGAGCAACAAGGATGATAATTGATATGGAGAACAAAACATATGAGGAAAGGTTGAAGGAACTGGACATATTCAGCTTTGGGAAGAGATGACTGAGGGGTGACATGCTTGTACTTTTTAAATACCTCAAGGGCTGTCAGAGAGAGGAGGGGGCAATTTTGTTCTCTGCTGTCCTAGAAAGTTGGACCAGGTCTAAGATTCTAAGTTATAGGAAAGTAGAATTTGATTGAACATTAGAAAGAATTTCTTGGCAGTAAGAGTGGAACCAAATGCCTAGAGAAGTGGTGGGGTCTCCTTCTTTGGATGTGTTCAAAAAGAGGCTGGACAGCTACCTGCTGGGGATACTTTAGCTGGAAATCCTGCACTGAGCAGGGGGTTGGGCTCAAGGCCCATGAGGCCCCTTCCAGCTCTATGATTCTATGTCTCCAATTCATAGAATCACCATAAGTTAAAGTAATCTTGATAGAAATTAACAGCAAATATCCATCCACATAGAGATGGCATATAAAATTGACCCAACAGTATCTCCAAAGATGGAAACTTAGCGAGTGACCAGGGTTCAGAAAAGCTGCTGTTTTGGACTACAACACCTAAAATTGAACAGCTAGCATGACCAGTGAAAAAGTACCATTTCTTATCTTTGTCTTTAAAGCTAGAGATTGAACATCAGCTAGCATAGATCAGTGTGTAGATAGCAACACTATGTCTACTGTAAGGGTGGCACTGGGCTTAACTGTATCTGGGTGGAGTTAGAAGTTTCCTACTTCTGTTCCGTTCTTGTTTAAACAAAACTGATGGAATATCAGCTTATCTAGATTTGCTGTCCAAGGCCATTTCTGCATGATGTTGCTGTTGTGTGATGGGGATGTGTTGGCAGTGGTCCGTCAGTTGTGCTTTCACATGATGTCATCACGGTCTCACAGGCAGTGCATCCCCATCTGTGGTAATTGTAGGATATTCACATAATGGAAAAAAATCATTAAATGCCCATGATCATGCAATGCTTCCATTACCGACAGCCATGTGGAAGGGCTGCAGGCACGATCACATGCTTCCTTCCCTAGCACAACACTGGAAAGAGGCTGGTTGTGCTGTGGAAGGAAGGTATGTGTCACTTGTGCTCCCTCCCACAGGGAGCTGACCAGGTGCTGACAGGAGTGTTCACATTGTGCTCCCTGAACTGTGATGGGAGGACAATGGAAGGACGTATGGTGCGGAAATGGCCTTAGTCTTACATACAATTACTCAGAGCCAAGTGCCACTAAGTTGACCTTAACTTTCAGGTAAGTATGTATGTAAGTATGGAATTCTTGAGATTTCTGGTTTGGTGAGGTAGTTAGAATTTTCTATTAAGGCAGATCTATAGCACTTTCCTGAACTAATACACTAGACTGTTTTGGCAGAAATATTGGTGTACCTCGCTAAACTACAAATCCCAAATTACATAGGATGGAGCCATGACCATTAATGTGGTATCAAATTGATATAACTGTATAATGCAGATATACCTCTAGTAACTTTATTATGACTAGATACGTAGTTAAATTGGGAAAGGGAATGTTTAGTTTTTCATACGTTCAATTGCAATTCCCAGTTGTTCTACCTGGAACAGTCATTAAGAAGGATCATAGGACTTCCTGACCAACAACATCTGAAGGGCTGCACAGTGCCAATATCTAATACATTGATTAGACTCCCCACATTTTGCTAGGTCCCTAGTAACTTCTCTTCATCCTGTTCTCCAGGGTCTTTGGCAGTACATGCACAGATCTACCTTTGACATGGATGTCTCTCCTTCCTCTTCCCTACTCCTCATCTCACCTCTTAGGGATTGATTCCATTTACCATATCTTTCCTAAGGACTCAAGTGGCTTGTTGCAGATGTTTGTGGTTGTTAACTACCATCAAGTTTGATTAGATTACGGTGACCCCACAGATGAGAGACCTCCAAGTTACCCTATCATCAACAATGCTGCTCAGGTCTTGCAGATTCAGAAAACGTAGCTTTCTTGATTGAGTCTGCCCATCTGTAATGCAGTCTTCCTCTTATCCTACTGCCTTCTACCTTACTAAGCTTTATTTTCTTTTTCTTCTTTTACTGACTTAGGTCTTCTCATGATATGGCCAAAGTAAGACAGCCTCAGTTTAGTGATCTCAGCTTCTAAAGATCGATCAGGCTTGATTTGCTCTAGGATGCATTCATTTGTCTTTTTATCAGTCCAGAGACTCAACATTGTACATGAAGCTCTGCTTGCTATCCACATGGGCTGTTTTCCATTCATATCTGTGTAGGGTGATGGTCCATATGCACAAAAACACATGAATTTAACAGGCCTGGACCTATGCACTACTGTTCTACAAACGTTGAGATGAGTTCAGATGGCACTCTAGAGCAGGATTTTATATCAGGAGATTGCAGTTTTTTCTCCAAATGTCAGTAACTTCTTTAGAGATTGGAAAAGTTATATCCAATAGTTCCCCCTGGCAGCATGAGGAGGAGTTCTGGGCATTGTAGCCCAGAAATATATTTTCCAAACTTTGAAAACTTTCAGTGTCTTGTCCAGTCCCCATGGCCAGTTTTAGTCAAAGCCGTACAAATGATTCAGAGCTAAGTTGACAGAAGTGGAGAGAGCAAAGACAGGCTTTTCAGCATAGTGTTAACCAGCACAGTTGCCAGTACCACTTGGGCTCTTGGGCAAGGATGAACAAGTACCCTAGGGCCAGCTGGCACACACTTTCCCTTGACTTGGAAGGGCTATCCCATCCCTATTTTTATGATTTTTCTTTTTTGAAACTCAAAATGCCCTTGAGCTTTCTAGCAAATATGAAGAGGAAGTCTGTCATTTTTCTTTGCCCCCACTGAACTGTTTAGTTCCCAAAGAGACTTGTTTGAAGCAGAGAGCAAACTGTTTTCAGAAAAGAACTGGGAGTGTGCACTGGGGCCCTCAAAAGCCTTTAAAAGAGCCTGTAGAATCCCTCCCCCCACAGGTCACACTTCCTCCAACCCATGCTAGGTGGAAATAGCAAATGGCTCTGGGGTTGAGGTGAAGGTTGTCATCCTTTAGCAGCTGTAAGCTGTAAGGAAAAAAGCAGTGATGTAGACTCAAGTCGATAGACTTGGACTCAAGTCAGACTTAAATCACTTCAGTGACTTGACTCGGCAAAAATTACACACTGATTCAACTTGACTTGAGATTTGCATATTTTTAGTGACTGATTTGCTGCCCTTGGTTCAGTAACATAACACATTCATCCAGAGATCATGCAACATATTGGTCACATGATGATCTGTCTCAAGCCCGAAGTGTGGACACATTTCTCAGAGGGAACAGCAAATGGGTTAGGCAATGGGCTTGAAGTGGGTTAAGGTCTGCTCAGCAGCCTCTCCCCACTACATATAGGAGGAGCTTTCTAAAACTTTTCCTAAGAACAGAAGGCAAGACTCATGCCCAGAGTGCGGGGCACGTGTCTCAGAAGGGAACAGAAAATGTGTTAGGCAGTGGTCTTGAGGAGGAAGGATCCTTCCTTCTAAAGCAGTGGTTCTCAACCTTCCTAATGCCGCGACCCCTTAATACAGTTCCTCATGTTGTGGTGACCCCCAACCATAAAATCATTTTCGTTATTATTTATTTATTTGTTTGTTTGTTTGTTTGTTTGTTAGCTATTTCCAACATCAAATAGATTGGAAACACTGCCCTAAATCACTGCTCTGGATAGACTTCAATGCCTAAAACTGGTAACCCTCCCCTGTTTTTTTAAGCACAGAAAGCGTCCATCAATGCCAGAATTAAGGCAGTAGTTCTAGTTCTGAATGTTGGGTTTCCACAGTTCAAAAAGCCAGTCACTCCCAAAGGCAATGCCGAAACAGCCCACATTTTACACGAGGCGCAGGGAGGAAAAGACAGGGAGAGAGGAAAGATGGCGGCGGCATAAGCAGATGCATTTTGTTTCACTCCCTCCCTTCCTCCATCTCTTAAAGGGAGTGCGGACGCTGAACATACAAAAAGAGAGGAATGCAAGACAGTCAGGGCGAAGAACACAACACGTGCATGTGGCAAGCGCCAAGGGTCCACGCACAACAAAAGCGAGAGGAGAAAGTCATCCTGACTATTTCTGCACTAGACTGTTATAGCACTATTATTCCACTTTCACCATCCTATGGAATCATGGGGTTTGCAGTTTGAACCCCAGGGCAGGGGTCTCAGAAGCACTGCTCCCATTGGCTGTGAGGCCACCTTCTTTTAAAAGGGGGGCAGGATTAAGGAGCGGCGACCCCTGTGAAATGGTCGTTTGACCCCCAAAGGGGTCCCGACCCCCAGGTTAAGAACCACTGTTCTAAAGTCTTGAAGCTTCAGCAATGGGGAATAAGAAGGATCCTATTCCCTACTTCTGAAAAAGCTTTCAGCTTTGCAAATGGGAACTAAGAAGGATCCTATTCCCCACTTTTGAAGCTGCAGATGGCAAAATCACAAAAGTAGAGAACCAACTCTACTTAAATTGTTAAAACTGACTTTCAACTCTGTCCAGAAATTCTGGAATACATGTTGGGGTATAAAGTTGGCTCTCAGACTTGAGACTTGACTTGAAAGTATCTTGCAAGGACTTGAGACCATTACTTGAGATCTGGAGTAAAAGACTTAAATATATCACTGGAAAAAAGTTTCCCAGTTACAGTTTCTCCAGTCAGTTTCATGGTGCTGGGAGGTTTGGCATAGTCTGCTCACCAGGTGGTGATTTAAAGATTTGATAGATGTAAATGTTATTCTGGAAGGAACCTAGTGACCAAGAAGAGCCAAAGGTTCAAGCCAAAAATCAGAGAAGAGAGTGTGAAACTATCGGTTAGAGGAAACCTAAGATTTTCCCCCTCAGACAGCTCTGGGTACAAACTTGGTTCCCCCTTCTACTGTCAAGTGCTTTGAGTGCTTAGAACAAGGGCCACAATATCCAAACACTGCATGTGTTAAAAAAGAAAGACACAGTTTGGTTGCCGTGACACATTCTGGAGCCTTGTTGTTGAGAGAGATTTATGCCACTTTGTCCCATAGAATATCAGCATATTTTCCCTTCTCAGATCTGCACACACCAGCCAGCCTCAGAGCAGGAAGCCTGGAGGGCTTACCCTGCACCACTGACTCTCAGAGACAGGGAGAGAGTGAAGAGGCAGCAGGGGTAGCTGAGCAAAGCTACTGTTGGGTTTTGAATGTCAACAAAGTACTAGCTGCAGCCAAGGTTCAATGTACTTTATAATTGCAATATATCCTAGGAACAGTAGAAGATTCTTTTCTTTCTTTCTTTCTTTCTTTCTTTCTTTCTTTCTTTCTTTCTTTCTTTCTTTCTTTCTTTCTTTCTTTCTTTCTTTCTTTTTTATAAAGGACTGGAATAGGATTGAACTAAATCATGCTGCCTTAAAGGCAAAATACTTTTCAGAAACTACTGGCAATCCCCCATGACTTCAGAAAAGAAATGTCAGCAAAAGGCATTTGATTTTGCATTACACATGTTGTGTGTCTATGTGCATGTGTATGTTTCAGATTTATAAAGATCAGTGCTCAAAATACAGAGCAGCCAGATGGTGGTGTGGTATCCACATATTTCCATTTATGCTACACATTTGTCCCATCAGGCTATAGGGCTCGACGTGTTTGGGTTGAGGATATGAACTCATGTTTAAGAACAGTTTCCCCTGTGTTTTCTAGTGACTTTGATGGCAGCATGGATCAAAAGCCAGCAGAACCCTTTGTGTTGTTGACCAGAAGCCAAAGGCAAATCTGCCAAATTTCTGTACATGTAAAGAGAACAGAGGCAAAAGCACCATGTTGGTCAGTGAAAGTACACAACCTCCAGAACAGAAGAAACTATTGTTTCCTGCCAGATAACTAATAGTTGAGCTGCTGTCTGCTGGGAAGCCAACTGTCTGCCCAGGCTTCCAGATGGAGATGAGAAGGTAAGTAGTTCACAAGAGACATGGGCCAAGTTGAACAGGCACAGCTTAAGCTGTGTATGAGGAATGGTTTTGTCTAATTAGGCCATTGCAGTGGTGGAGAAAATACTTCATAGCACTGTAATACACAGCAATAGGTTACTATCTTGAGAGTTCAAACCAGTGTAAAAAGCCAGCAGAAAAAGAACCTTTGCCTTACTGTAATGTTTGAAAGGGTGTCAGAAGCTGAGAAATATCAGAATTAAGAGTGGTCACATTTTCATGTGTGTGGTGTGAGACTCAGTGAGTGAGAGAGGGTGAGAGAGTGATCCTTCACATCCCCTCTCAGAAAAAAATCTAGGATAGTTTTGATGACATCAACTTGATGCTCCAGGGCAGGAGTTTCCGAACTCCTAAAGCTGTGGGGCTTTTCTCAGCATTTGCTTCATTTTGCAGCCACAAGAGCATTGGTCTAAAATGCATTTGGGGAAAGGGTGCTATCTGTTGAAAGTCTCTGGGGAACGCAATTGGCCCCTGATTCTGCCAAGTGGCTTCACTTTGGCCATTTCCTCACAAGATGCAAGAAGTGGTTCGCAGTATCTCATGGTGGGTTTAAATAACACTGTTTACCTTAGTTGCGTTCTGCACTCTCCCCCTGCCCTATTTCAAACAATGTCATGTGGAGGAATGTGAGTTTATGCATCCTCACTACTTTGTCACTAGTCACTCCCCTGGCTCCCCCTCACCCCACCATGGCAGCCTTGACTGGCTGAATTTCTGGCCCTACAGGAAAATGTAAGCAGAGTGACAGGAGTGCATGCGCACTGATACGGTTTTACATTTCTGCATCACTGTGAAAAACCAATGTTGATTTGACATCAGAATGTCAATCTGATTTTTTCCAGTTTACAAATACTGCACTTCTCAACGCATGGCGGCGCACTAACAGCTGATTCTATGCAGAACCACAGAAAATAACATGACACTAATTTGCTCCCATGTGCAGAACTATACGATGCTACAACACAGTAATCTGTGGTAATGACCCCATGCAGAAATGACCTTTGTATGACCTAGAGCTTAGTTGCAGGATTACTAGTAAGCTATAGATGGTGCTGTGACCTCTATGAAGTGGTTACTTATACTCTTCTTGCAGATTGTTCCTTAAATAAAGCTGTTCATCAGTAGAGACACAGTGGTTTGGCCTCTTTGTAAAAGAACCTGACATCTTATTCTAGACCTGTAGATCCTTTAACAGTCATCTTGTCCATTGAACACTTAAGGCAGTAGCAGGCCTTCATGGGGAGCAGATGAACCTTTTGTCGTCACTGCTGCTTTGCCTCATTCACTTGTAAGCCTCCATTTTTCACTTTCCATGATTTCTTTTGTCATTTTCTTTACTGCAGCAAACCCATGCAGGAGAAAAAAGACCAACTAGTTGCACAGTGCCTAACATTAGAGAAGGAACCTTGTATGGAAATACTCAGGGATTCAGCATAAATTTAAACAAAGCAGGAAATATTAGGTGCATCTTTCAGGGCCCAGGGCAGTGATATAGCATCCAAACCACACATATCACTGGGGCCATTTCTGCACTACACTGTTATAGTGCTATTATTCCACTTTCAAGATCCTGTGGCATTCTGGGGTTTGTAGTTTACTGAGACCAAAGAACTCTCTTCCTAAACTGCAAACCCCAGGATTCAACAGGATGTTGGAAGTGGAATGATAGTACTATAACAATGTCGTGTGGAAATGGCCTGGATATCAAACAATCTGATCAAATTTGAGTTGTCCTGAGTACTTTTTCTGAGGTTTGGATATTGTCATGTACCAGACAGACCAGGAAGAGCTAATAGCAATTAGTAGGCTGTAGGAGCTGGGCTTTTCCTCATGGCGCGGGGTGGGGTGGGGGTTCAAGTTCAATCCAAATCAGCCAAAGCCAAAAGTCCAGAGTTCCAAGGTATGAAATCTAAAGGGCAAACCAGAATCATACTCACATGGCAGGCAAAGGTCAAATGGAAGACAGAGCTCTTGGCAAGGAAGCAAGGGACAGAGAGAGGCTTTTAACTACCAAGAAGAGCAGTTGCCAACCCTGCTGAGAGAAGCCAGATGTTTCTTATTTGTAGTCTATCAGTGTTGGTGCAGATGTTCTCTCATTAGGGCTTGTTTGGTATATAAAATGAGCTGAACCTTCTTGCCATTGTTCTGCCAAGGTAGGTGCCTGTGTATATTCTTCTTCCGACTCCTGTTGCTGCTGGTTGTTCTATACCTCTTAGCTATCTTCTGTGTCTGAATCAGAACTCCCTTCCTCTCTGTCAGAGTCTCCAAGGCAGGGCATGACAAGTTTTGAAGGGGTAGTTCCTACTAAGTATCCACTGCTTATCAGTGACACCCTCAACTGTATATAGAGATGGGATAAAATATTTGCACTCCAGTATCTCTCTCTCTCTCTCTCTCTCTCTCTCTCACACACACACACACACACACACACACACTGAATGGCCAAAAAGACAAATAAATATGTAATACAGCAAACAAATTCTTAAATCTCTATAGAAGCCAAAAGGACTAAACTGTTATACTTTGGATCTATCAGAGACAACATGACTCATTAGAAAAGATCATAACGTTAAGTGAAATTGAAGACAGCCGGAAAAGAGGACAACTGCATTACATACAAGTGGACAGGCTCAACAAAGAAGTTGCAGCCTTCAGCCTGCGAGGCCTGTGCAGGGCTATTAATAATAGAGTCTCTTGGAGATCTTTCATCCATAGCATTGCCAAAAGTCAAAGCTTGCTTGATGTCCATTAACAACAAGACCAACCAAGCATATTTGCCAACATTGTTGCCTACAAAGGCCAGCATTGACAACCAGCACTGATATCCCTGTATTTCCATAGAGATTGCTATGTCTTATCTTCATCTAATGTCTTTACATGCTCCCATGGATTTTAGAGCAGAGCTATCTTGCAGATGAGTCTGTGGTACCCAAAAACAGAGTAACAATACCAACCCATTTCTGCATTCTGTCATTATTTGAGCTGTGACCTTAGAGTACATTTCCTGCCGCTTGTCCACCTGACAGTGCTTTAGCTGCATGCCATTCCTTGCCAGATACAGCAGATGGCCAAGGTCAGACCCCTCTCCCCTGGATGAACATCACCAGGTTCTTCAATACAGAAGGCAACAAATTATGTTACGTATTTGCATTTCAGGTTCCGGAGAAATTTTCTCCCATGTGTGAGGAAAT
This sequence comes from Ctenosaura bakeri, assembly GCA_948474755.1. Lineage (NCBI taxonomy): Eukaryota > Metazoa > Chordata > Lepidosauria > Squamata > Iguanidae > Ctenosaura > Ctenosaura bakeri. Next base: position 153,153 of record CAOLHI010003154.1, on the reverse strand, counting down.
GGGAGTTATCATGTCAGGGGCTAAAGATATGTTGCAGCCCTCACACCTGCCTTCATTCTGCTCTGGGAAGGAAAGAGTAATCAAGAACAGATGTGATGGAGGGGGGGATTCTGGCAGGAAGTAAGGGGAAAATATGGAGTTTTTTTTTAAAAAAATGCCAAGTAGTAAAATTTTAATAAATGCAATTTTTCAGCAAAAGGTGTAGATAAATTCCTCACTTCCAGTAAAACATGTGACTCACTAATTTCAGAATAAGTCCTCAGTGTACCATTTCTAGCAACACAGGTATTCCATCTTCTTTTGCTGTTGTCTATCAGCTACTTCATCTTTTATAGAAACACATTTCCTCAACAGGAAGGACATTGGCCCTTTTCGCACTTTGCCTTCTTGCGCGAGGGGGGAGGGCGTCTCGCGCGAGAAGGTTCCTCCGGGAGGCTGCCGCTTCCCCCTCGTTCCTTCTGCAGGTGCTTCCTGCTGGTACATCCGTCACGGTAGCGCCCCGCCCCTTCCTTCCTCAGGGGCCTGTGGGAGCTGTAGGCCCCGCGGAGGGAAGGAAGCGCGACCCGGCCGCCTCCCCAACGTTCCGCACAGCAGGTAAGTGCGCGTGGGCACTGGGAGCATTGCGTGAGCGTGGGTGATTTTTGCTTCAAGTCAAAAATAAAAAAACCGTGCTTGCACTGCTTCAGCCCTGTGAGCGCCGCGGAAGTGGGAGTGCATTGTGCAGAGCGACGCTCCCACTCCCGCGAGGCTCACGGGTCTCTCGCGCGACAGAAAGCCCATGCGAAAAGGGTCATTCACAGCAATGCTTTTCTTTTGCTTGTTACTACAATGATACTGAACTTTCCTAAATGCCAACAGGACAAAATTCCAGACTATAGGAGGAGGCTTTTGTATAATTAGAGAACAGATAAAGGAGTAACTGATGAGGAAAGGTACAGAAAAGCTGCATGAAAAACTTTTCAGAAAACATGGGCTTTTGAGATAGATACGGAGGTGGAGAAGGATTTGTGATTGTGTGCCTTCAGGTCATTCTTGACTTATGGACCATTTCTTCTCTACACTGTTATAGTGCTATTATTCTACTTTCAACCTCCTGTGGAATTCTGGGGTTTATAGTTTACTGAGGCCAAAGAGCTCTCTGGCTGAGAATTCTAAAGGCCCCTCCCTAAACTGCAAACCCAGGATTCCATAGGATGTTGAAAGTGGAATAATACAATGGTGTAGTGCAGCAATGACCATGGTGACTCTAAAGTGATCCTGTCACAAGGTTTCTTGACAAGATTTGTTCAGCAGGGCTTTGCCTTTGCTTTCTTGTGAGACTAAGACCCTTTTCGCACGGAATTTCTGAAGTGAAAGGGCCCCTTGAGTGTCGTGTAAATGTGAGGAGTGATCCACACAACACACTCGCATTTGCACGATGCTCAAGGGCCTGATGCGGACCGCACACACATTTTTTTATTTTTGGCTCAAAGTCGAAAATGCTGTGTGGTCGTGCATTGCTCCTGGGCCCCGCGTGCACTTACCTGGTGTGCAGAGCCTCGGGAGCTGGGCCAGTCACTCATCCTCTCCTCAGTCCCAGGCTGCACTGCGAAAGGGAGAGGCAGGGCACTCGTGTGAGCAGGAAGCCGCTGCAGAGCCCAAGCAGGAGGGATGCGGGAGCGTTCCTCCAAAGTCTTCGTGCGTGAACCTCCCACTCCAGCACTGGGAAAAGGTAAGGTGCGAAAAGGGCCTAAGAGTGTGAACTTGGTTCCCTCCTTCCCCTGTTTATAGTGCCTAGTACAAATGAGATGCTTTTACAATAAATGATGATGACCATGCTGAAAGTTAAAAATATATAGAACTAGAGTATATACCTGGCATTATCTGGGTTTTTATTTTCTCGTAGGTAATACTTGCTGAAAGATTTGAGATCATGTGTCTCTAATTCCCCAAACTGTCCTGTCCAGTATCTGTAACCTTTCTCCATATTCCCCAATCCAATCTGTATTCAAGGTTATTAACATACAGAGGTTGGGTTCCTGAAGGAATACACTGTCCTCCTCTTTGCTGCTAGGCCTTGTCTCCATAGCAACCAGCCTATTCAAAACAGATGCAGTTGACTGAGGCCCAAGAGCTCTCTGGCTGAGAATTCTAAAGCCCCTTCCCTAAACTGTAAACCCTAGGATTCAATAGAATCTTCTTAGGCAGCCAATCATATGAGGTCTTTGCCTGACACAGCCAATCATAGGAGGTCTTCGGCTGACACAGACAAACAAACTTTGACTTTTATATATTAGATTAATACCTAAAACAAAATCCTGTTTTGGCATATGTACCCTTGGACCAATGGCTGTTTTTCTAGTTGTGGTACAGTGGACATAGAGTCATGGAATCACAGAGCTGGAATGGACTAAAAAGGCTATCTAGTTTAATTCCCTGCCAGGCAGGAACATGTAATATAAAGCACTCCCGAAAAAAGCCCTATGAAATAAATTTAGGCCATTTCCTCACTTCACTATTATTCTACTTTCCACATCCTATGGAATCCTGGAAATTGCAGTTTAGGGAGGGGCATCTCAGTACATGACAAACCCCAGAATTCCACAGGTTGTTGAAAGTGGAATAATAGCACAAAAACAATGTAGCGTGGAGATGGCCTAAGTTAAGAAATAGCAAGTGCTCACCCAGTGAATTTCATGATTCTGATTATTTTATTCAGGGAAAACAAATTTCAAAATCAAATGTATAACCATCAGTTTGATAGTTTAATAAAACCAGTTAATAACTATTCTTCCTGTTTCTTTACCATGTTGCCAAGTAACTAAAGGTAACTAAAGTTAAACAGGCTTTAATAGCTGCCCACAAATATGTCAGAAAATACCTCGACTTTGGTAATATATAAGCACTTTTCTGCTTGTGGAACTGAATTTTAATGATTCAGGATGCTTAAGTAGATGTGTCTTTGAGTCTATGGCCAAAATCCAATTGCCAATCCCAGCTGGAGTAGACCAGCTGAATCACCTGAATTTATATTAGGGTTGATTTATACTTGATTATACACGAACTGATGCAGTAGGTCCAATCTAGTCTAGCTGGGACTAAATCCATTTTATATTTCTTCAAGAAATTTGATTTAAAAAGTAAAGTAGAAGAAAAAGCTGTCTGTGTTTAAGGTATTTGGGGTTTTTTGGGGTTTGCGTGTATGTTTGGCTTTGCATGAGTTTCAAGTGTTTCTTCACCTTTCAGAAGTCCTCCAGATTTTACAGATAAAAAGAAATTTCTGGTTTCAGGAATGTACATAATTTATTAAGTTTAGACACGGGGTAGGAGTGGGGAAGGATCAGATATTCAGTATGTTAACCCCAGAAAGTACATCACAGTTCACTCCACTGAATCTGTTTTTTCAGCAAGTGTCTGGGTCTTGTGACCTGAACACTGTAATTTCCCAGTATGAGAAGCTAACAAAAAGCAAGAAGTTCTTTTGCAACAATTCAGAGTACTGAGCTTTGAATAAAGAGCCAGGTTGGAAACACTGTACATTTGTTGGCTATTTATTTAATAACTTAAATAATAGTTTAATTTTAGAATTATGTTCATGCTGAAATTCCAACAAGTCAATCACTTTAGTTAGAAAATAAATTTAATTAAGTTGCACTCTTTTAAAAGAAATTTTCCAAATTAACTTAATGGATTTTAATTAGTTAGCTTCTATCACTGGTTGGGAGTTTTATCGCTAGAGAAGCCCTAATTCTCTCTGCTCTCAAGTTGAAAGCAAGCTGTGTTATACCCATTATTTTCTTTATATTCTCTTCAGGAACTAATTAAGTATTGCATTGATTACAATTTATTTGTCAGGCATAGGCAGCCCATTAAGTTAAAAAAAAAAAGAGAGAGAGAGAAACACTCCATTTAGAACTTTATAGCAGATGTTGTAAATTTGTTCCTAAATTAAGTTCATTCTAAAGATCTGTATTAACTTTGTACAAGTGGCACGTTTGTTTCCACGAAGAGATGAACATTTAACTCTATTCTGTTTACAGTAACAGACCTAAGAGTGCATTACAGACCTTTGTTAGAGTGATTATAGATCTTAGGTTTTGGGTAAGTTGATGTTTTCTATTGTGTTCAGTGCCGTGGGTCAACACAGTAGATGACTGCTTAGGACCTTTCTGCACTACACTGTCATAGTGCTATTATTCCACTTTCAACATCCTGTGGAATTCTGAGGTTTGTAGTTTACTGAAGTCAAAGAACTCCCTGGGGTTGAGAATTCCAAATGCCCCTCCCTAAACTGCAAACCCCAGGATTCCACAGGATGTTGAAAGCAGAGTAATAGCATTATAACTATGTAGTGTGGAAAGGCCCTCAGTGGCAGTGCATACTCAGTGCTTTTTCTCATGAGAAAGAGTGGCATAGGCAGAATCCTACCAAAGGCCATTTCTGCACCATGCTACTATAGTGCTATTATTCCACTTTCAATATCTTAACGGAATCCTGGGGTTTGCAGTTTAGCGAGGGGCCTCAAAATTCTTCTGGCTTCTTGTCAATTAGACTTAAAAGTGCAAATCAGTTTTTCACATTACCTTTAGATTCTACGGGGATATTTTTCAGGTTGAATTTTGGCATGATGGTTGGTTTAATGTTTTTCTGCAGCTTTACTTTAACATTTGCTGTTAGTAGTTCATGGTCTGTGCCATAATTTGCTCTTGGTTTTGCTTTTGCAGAGAAAATGGAGCTTCTCCATCTTCTGCTTCGAATTATGTATTCTATTTGACTTTTATATTGGCTATCAGGTGATGCCCGTATATACAATTATATCTTTGGTGGCTTGAAGAATGTGTTTGTGATGAACAAACTGTTGGCCTCACAAAATTCAGTCAGTTGGTTTGCTTCATTTCTTGATCCTATTCCTAATTTTCCAGCATTCTTTGATTCTGCTCCATTTCCTACTTCTGCATTCCAATAATAATAATAATAATAATTAATACATTAAAACATTAAAATGTACCTCATCCTCCCCACCCAGCCACCCACCCACCCTTCTAACCCCCTAAAACACATTAACTATTAAAACAAATTAAAAACAAGATTAAAAACAAGAGGACAGTTGATGAGAGGCGGTGGAACACTAGTCTGGGAAGGCCTGTCGGAGGAGGACAGTCTTGACTGCCTTTTTAAAGCAGTCAAGACTGGTAATATACCGGGTCTCTTCCGGCAGGCCATTCCATAACTTGGGAGCGATAGAAGAGAAGGTCCTCTGGGTAACCGCAGCCAACCTAGTTCTGATTGGCTGCAGTAAATTCCTCCCAGAAGACCTTAGTGTGCGGGGCGGATTATATGGGAGAAGGCGATCCCGCAGGTAGGCTGACCCCAAGCCATGTAGGGCTTTAAAGGTAAGAACCAACACCTTGTACTGTGCCTGGAAACTAATAGGCAGCCAGTGTAAAGACTTCAGAATAGGTGTTATGTGGTCAGTTTTAGATCTTCCGGTGACCAACCTGGCTGCCATATTCTGAATTAACTGAAGTTTCCGGACTAAGCACATGGGTAGCCCTATGTAGAGCGCATTGCAATCACCTGTGGTTAGCAAAAAGTCTTATTTTGGTGTGTGATTAATTTTCCCTGATCTCCTGCATAGAATCTTTCCGTTTCTTCTTCTTCTTCTGCCTCTGTAGTTGGAGCATTAACTTGGGATATGGGTATATTGATGGGTTTTCCCTGAACTCTTATTGACATGGTTGGGTTAGACATTGCATTATAACCTTTGGCTATTTTTGCTATGTATCTCCTCATTATAAATTCCAACCCATGTCTTCTTAGATTATCATTTCTTAAACAGAACATTATATAATAATCTGACTCAAAATGTCAATTTCTGTCCTCTTGAGTTCATTTGTTCCAAGTATTGCAATATTTATACATTCCATTTCTTGTTTTCCTATGTCCATCTTCCCCTGATTCATGGTTTTCAAATTCTATATTTCTATAATATGTTTTGTGCAGCTTTGGACTTTCCTTTTGCCTCTGATGACATCCAACAGCTGAACTCCTTTTGGCCTGAGTCCATTTGCGTCATTAGCTACAGCTACAGTTCTGCTCATTGTAGTCTTCTGCTTTACCCCAGTAGCTCAGTGAGCGCCATCTGATTTGGGAGTCTCATCTTCTGGCACCATCTCTTGTTTCATTTTGAATTGTATCATCACAGAACTTTCATGGTTAAAGACATTCAGAAGGATTTCCTTTGCTTCCTTCTGCACAGTACTGACAAGTGTTAGCTATGGTGCCACTGCTGTTGTCTCTGAGATATCCTCTGCCACTGTCATTCCACTCTATTGATGCTGTCTGGCACAGGAAAAGCTTGTCTGAAATGGAAGATCTTACCAGCAGCACTGCTGCTGTCAGCACAACCTCTTGCTCCATAGAAGCGTGCAATCCTATCACCACAGAAAGTTCCTGCGTTGATGGGGTTACCTGTCACTGTGTGAAGTTCCATGGTTGAGCAGGGATCTGAACCCTAGCCTCCAGGAGTCCTAGTCCAATACTCAAACCACCGTTCCGTGGCTTCATAAGAACTGAGATGTTTCTGAAATCCAGTATATCTTGTGGGACTGGCACAATCATTTTTGTGGAAAGGTCTTCCATGTGTTAGTGGCATGGGGTGCTTTTGATCAGCTTTGACTGGTTCATTGAAACAGGCAGGGTTCCCTATACCTCTCTCCTTATACTTAGGACTTGAGGGTTCGTTGCTGCTTGTGAGCTAATCTGCATCTATTTGGAAGTCACTTTTATCACTTTCTGGTTACCTAAGCTACCAGGTCATGAACTGCAGAAGATTCCAAACAGGCATAGTCAGCCACAACACTCCACTTAAGCACTCATAAGTATTAGAATTACAAGTTATTTATAAGGGAAAATAACAAGACTCTCCATTAGTTTTTTGTTAGGCTATTTACTATTTACAGATTTAGATATATCAAAACATACACTCCCTTTAGGTAGGAACATAGGCTTTTCATTGTCTAGGCACATTACACACATTGCATTACATTACATGTAAGATATCATACACCTTAAGTAATATTAGGGTATCTTAATCCATAAAACACCTGTAGAGGAAACAGACAGGCATCTAAGAGAGTTAATGTGTTTGAGCATTGCTGTATGCACAGTAGCATCTGTTAGATCAGAGCTTTCCAGACTTTTCATGTTAGTGACACACTTTTTAGATGTGTATCATTTCACAAAACAGTAACTCAGTTTTACTAGCAACCTGGAGGTTAAACTAACCCCTTATAAGAGATACAAACACATACATAAATAGTAATAACAAAAGGTATGGGAACACAATATATCTCATGAAAACCTTTCATATATTTTTAAAAATATATGATTTATAAATAATAACATACATTTCCAAGATTGTAGGCGACACACCTACACATCTCAGGCGACACACTAACATGTCATGGCACACCATTTGGAAAGCCCTGTGTTAGATATTTATAAACATCCATAGTGGGCATTATGTTAGGAAACACCTGTCTTTGTATAGTCGAGATGCAGTCAAGATTGGTGCTCAGGTTAGTCTGCTGTCTGTCTCTTCTGGGCCAGTTGTATATTCTTCCAACTCTGTCTATGTCTAATCAGCTCAAAGATCTTTAGTAGCCTCCACTTATGCAAGCAATATTCTCCTCCAATCAGACAAAGATTGTAGTGGTCTTTCCTCTGTGATATAGCATTCACTAACTATTTAGTTCTTGGCTGTCTTCTATCAGATTGTGTCGGACAGTAACCCTTTAATGCTGCACTACTAACCCTCTTCAGTAACTTTCTTGGGTTTATTATAAGTCAATCCACTGTTTATATTTCCCTTTCAAGTTTATCATTTCACTATTTGTTAGATTAGCTTCATGCCTTGAACTAGCTAGTGCCTACAGTTGTAGCATTACACACACAAGATATTTCTGTGTTATACTTCACTTTATGCTCTTTGTTTTACAAACACATTATTACACTGGTTCAGGGACTTACATTTGAAAAAATAGAACCATTGTGACCATTTCTAGATACAGACAGTCTGATACCCACTTAACTGGATTACTGTTATGTAGAGCTTCCCTTGAAGACCGATTAGAGCAGTGGTTCTCAACCTGGGGGTCGGGACCCTTTTGGGGGGTCGAACGACCATTTCACAGGGGTCGCTGCTCCTCAATCCTGCCCCCCTTTTAAAAGAAGGTGGCCTCACAGCCAATGGGAGTAGTGCTTCTGAGACCCCTGCGCAGGGATGAGAGGAGAGGAGGCATGCTGGGCGTTTCCCCGTCTTTCCCTGCCTGGTGGGAAAGCACTGGAGGAGCCTGAGGTGGAGCCAGAGGTGCAGAGAGTGGGAGGAGAGAGCTGGAGCCTGAATGTTAAGGCAGAGGTGAGGAGACCAAGAGGAGAGAGCTGGAGCCGCGGCGTTAAGGTGGAGGTGAGGAGAGGAGACCCCACGCTGGCGGGAGGGGAGAAGAGGCATGCAGCCGGGCGCAGCTAGGAGCTGCTTGGACGCTTGCGCCTGCACCCCCCCACACACATGGAGGGCTTCCCCTTCAGTGTTCCCTTTCCCCTTCATGCTGGCTTGCAGAGTCAGAGTTGCTTGCTGGGGCGAGTGAGCAACTGGGTGCTGCTTGGACGCTCGCGCTCGCACCACACACACACACACACACAGAGGGCTTCCCATTCAGGGTTTATGGCGCTGCAGCGGGATGTCTGGGAGGTAAGCCCCCGTCCCCTCACCCTCTTCGCCTCACACTCATTCATGCTGGCGAACAGAGTTGCCTGCTGGGGTGAGCGAGCAGCTGGGCTCCGCTTGCTTCCCAAAGTGGTGGGGCTGCAGCAGGGCGATCGCCCGGTTGCCCATTCATTCTGGACACGTCGCTCCGTGGGAGTTGTCGGTGTAGCTGTCGCCTGTGGTCCGGCAGGCAAAGGGGGAAATTTTCCTGCGGCGGATCTGCCATCTGACGGGGGAGATCGGTCCCTCCGAGACTGAGAACTCGGTTGGGAAAGGAGCAGGGGGCATCAGCCAAGGGCTTCGGTTTGTGTAGAAAGAGCCCCCGAGGCTCCTTGGTTGGTGGTTTTTTTGTTTTTTTTTTTGGTTTTTTGACCCAAAAGCGCTGCTCTAATCTGTCCTGTGGACTTTGGCCATTTCCACATTCCAGTGTTATAGTGCTATGATTCCACTTTCGCCATCCTATGGAATCCTGGGGTTTGCAGTTCAAACTGCAAACCCCAGGATTCCATAGGATGGTGAAAGTGGAATCATAGCGCTATAACAGTCTAGTGCAGAAATAGCCAGGATGACTTTCTCCTCTCGCTTTTGTTGTGTGTGGACCCTTGGCGCTTGCCACACGCACGTGTTGTGTTCTTCGCCCTGACTGTCTGGCATTCCTCACTTTTTGTATGTTCAGTGTCTGCACTCCCTTTAAGGGAGGGAGGGAAACAAAACACGTCTGCTTATGCCGCTGCCATCTTTCCTCTCTCCCTGTCCTTTCCTCCCTGCGCCTCATGTAAAATGTGGGCTGTTTCGGCATTGCCTTTGGGAGTGACTGGCTTTTTGAACTGTGGAAACCCAACATTCAGAACTAGAACTACTGCCTTAATTCTGGCATTGATGGACGCTTTCTGTGCTTAAAAAAAACAGGGGAGGGTTACCAGTTTTTAGGCATTGAAGTCTATCCAGAGCAGTGATTTAGCGCAGTGTTTCCAATCTATTTGATGTTGGAAATAACTAACTAACTAACTAAATAATAAATAAATAAATAAATAACGAAAATGATTTTATGGTTGGGGGTCACCATAACATGAGGAACTGTATTAAGGGGTCGCGGCATTAGGAAGGTTGAGAACCACTGGATTAGAGGCTTCAATTAGTTCAAAGTATTTTGAGTAGAATTTTGATTGGTAGAGGCAGCTTTCTGCATATTATGCAAACGCAAAAGAACTTCATTGGTTGCTAATTTGCTTCTGGGTTCAATTAAAAATGTTGATATAGACTTCTAAAGCCATAAAATGCTTGAGATCCAAATACCTGTAGTGTTTTTTCCCCTGTCTGCTTAGTCCTTTCTTTATGTATGTCCTTTCTCAGAAGTAGGTTATGCTATATCTAAGGAAATGGGCTTTCCCTTGGCAATGGCACTCTAGATATGGACTCCTTCCTGGTACCTACTCTACAGTCCTTCAAGATGCATGGTAAAAATGTCCAAGCATTATAACTTGTTCCTTTAAACAGTTTTTTTGAAAGTGTTTTATTGTTAAGCACTTTTATTCACTATTTTGTGGCCTTGACAAAACATTCTTATTTACCCAGGCATTGTAATTTGTTATTTTTTTCTCTGTTTCTAAGAGTTTTATTGTTGAGGATATTATTCACTATTTCTTGACAAGTATATTGCCTTGACAAGGATTTCATTATCTTGTAGCACAATGCTTCCTTCAAATCCAGACAGAAGGATGGATGGTATAAGAATATTTCTCACACAGATATTGTTGAAGATTCAATTCTTAAGATGGTGGAGTATTCATAAGAAAGATCTGCAACAAAATGTTGCAGCATGGAATGCGCCTGTTTAGGATGCCAACCAATCAGTCAGCCATGCACTTTCCCAGTATGCACTGTATCCCCATCTAACCAATTTGATATTCCCCTGCATCAACAGTCAATCCCCATTCCATGCCTACTGAAAATGCTAGTCCCAATAGAGTCATTTTTTTTTTTGTTCTTCTCTCACTGCCATTTAGGATCTTCCCCAATAAAAATATTTTTGTATTCCTGCAAAGCTTGGGATAGCCCTCCAAATATGAGCAGACCTCCTTTTCAGATTCTTCTCGCCAAGCAAGGATCTCATAATCAATGTAAACAGAGTTCTTTTGCACCATCAGCCTGCCTACAACTAGTCTGCATAACAAGTACGGCTTTCATTGCCTGATTTTCAACCCTTGCTGTACAAGCTTTTCATGGCTATTTTCTTATTATGTGCTTGTTGTGTAATGTTTCTGGAACGTTATGCACCTAAAATTTCTCGGATTTTCTAGATTTTTTTTTTTTAAAAAGCAGAATAAGTATACAGCTGACACACAGCTGTACTACCCCTTTCCACCTTAATCCCAGAGAGTTGTTTTGGTCCTTAATCAGTCATCAGTAATGGACTGGATAAGTGTGAACAAATCTAAACTTAATCCAGATAAGACAGGGTTGGTTGTGGTCAGTTGAAAAGGCAGACCAGGAAATAGGGATTCAGTCTGTGCTGGATGGGATTGAGCTATCCCTGGAAACACAGGTTCAGAGCTTGGGTGTACTCCTGGCCCTATCCTTGACCTGCAAGCACAAATTTCAGTGGTGGCCAGGAAAGCATTTGCACAGTTAAGGCTTGTGCACCAACTGTGCGTGCTCCTTGAGATTTCAGATCTGGCTATGGTTACACATGCCTTAATGACATCCTGTTGAGATTACTGTAATGCGCTTTACATGGAGCTGCCTTTGATAAGTGTTTGGGAACTGCAGCTGATCCCGAGTACTGCAGATAGATTGCTAATTGGGGATGACTATGGAGCACAAAGGTCCCTTTTGGCAAGACTTCCACTGGCTGTCAGTCTGTTTCTGGGCCTAATTCAAAAGCCGGTGATGACCTACACAGCCCTTTAAGGTTGAGGTCAAAGTTACCCAAAGGACTGTTTCTCCCTATAAGAGCCTTTCCATGTCTTGAGATCTTCTGGGGAGGCTCTTCTCTCTGTGCCACTACCCTCACGGGTACATTTGGTGGGAACACAGGGCCTTCTCAGTGTCAGGTCCAGAAATTCCCTCCCTAGAGGCACCCTCCTTGCTATCCATTTGAGGGCAGGTGAAGACTTTTTGTTAGTTTGTTTTGACAAGCCTTTGAGAGCTGGCTGCTCAGGGGGGAAAGGCTTTTAGTGGGTTACCTTGTTTATATTTGTTGTTGTTCTTAGTGGTTTGTTTTAAACTGCTTTTTATTTTATTGATAGTTTGATTATATATTTAACTTGTAACATACATTTTGTAAGCCACCTTGAATCTCAAATTGGGAAAAAAGGCAGGTGGCGGCATCATCATCATCATCATCATCATCATCATCAATTCCTTTAGGCAGTTTTTGTATCTTACTGTCTTATCTTTTCCTGTGAGTTAGACATATAGAAGTCAGGTAAGCACTGGATGGACCATCATGCTGGTAACAGGAAAGTGGTTCAAGGGAATGATACAAGCCAATTTTAACAACACAACTGCAGCCCTTTAGGTTCCTGTCATTTCCCAACATACTGAGCTACTTCCAATGTTTAGTATAGGCCACACTATGCACAAATAGGGTTTCTGGCTTTTTTGATGGTCTGTCTCAACACGCAGTGTGTTTTCAACTCTGTCAACCAAGGCAAATAAAGCTTTTCCTTTACAGTCTCTGTATGACATTTCTAACCTTTCCTTGACATGAAGATATCAAGCATGTTGAAAAACACTGCAAGCTTTTAATCGAGCCAGTGACCTCAAACAAAATGTTATGTTGCATTTGGGACTGCATATAGAAGTTGCTGGTTCTGCTTGTTCCATCAAGCTATGTTTCCTTTTTTATTTTAAACAATGTTGTCCCTGTACAACAGATTTTAGAGATGGGAATGTTTGGGAAATCCATTCATTTAATGCAGCAAGCTTTCAAATCACAGAGAGCCAAACAAAATAAAGAGAAACCCAGCAGATAGCAGAGAGGCAAGAACAAAGAAGAATGTGAGCAAATGCAATTAATGACAATGCAATCTTAACCACTGCTACAGGCTGGCTGAAGGAGAATGAGCTTACCATAAGCAGGAGTGCAGCTCCACTAATGGGATGGTGTATTTGCTGTGTCCATTGTTAATGCCCACAAGTAAGTCCCTAGCACATGGAAGTGCTGCCAGTTACAGTCTTGCTAATGAAACAGGCCAAAAGAGGGCATTCTGGGGACATGTCAGAACCAGGCTCAATGTTGCCTTCTATCCACAACATCCAAAATTCCTTCGCTATGTGATAGATTGCTGGATCAAGCCCTTTGGTATTGTTAATTTCCCTTTGCTTCCAAGAGGAGGAAATATTGAAAATGCACACATATGCACCTCTCCCATACATCCAGTAAAATTGCTGGATATAAGTCCCCAATCTCCCACCACGGCTACTGTGAGAAATCTGGTGCTGGATTTTGCTATAGGTGTTGCATCTTATCCAAGTGCTTGGAACTGCTCTGCTTAGCCCCACACGATTGACAAAAATGAAGAAAGGACAGGTTCTAACCTCCATTGAGCTCTAAGAACTCAGGGAAGGTTCTGAAGATCAAATGGGAAGGTGAGGAGAGGGAGAAGGATGTTGCTACTTGGTGAAACTGATTGTTTGGTAAAACATGGCTACTCATTCACCCAGCTTCCCTGGGAAGTTGTTTCCTGTGGCAAGAAGTATGGGATAAAAATAAAAATCTAGGAATAAAGAGATGAGGACCATGGGTTTAGAGACTTTATGGCAGGACTGAAAGAGAAAGAGAGAAAAAGAGTATGAATTGATATTCTGAGAAGCAGTTCTAGGCACAAAGGACAACAATGGTGGATACTGTACAAGTTCCAGTGCTTTTAACACATGAAACAATTTTCCAAAGGGGCTGAGTAGATGGGTAGTCATGGTAGTCTGTTGCAGCTAAACCAGTCCTGCCACCCTCCCAATTTTCTGGTGGCACCTTAAAGACTTAAAAATAATAATAATTTGGCATCTTGTATATAGACACAAGCACACACAGAGAGCACCAGTGTGTGTTGTTTCAGTCACAGGAAAGCTTCAAGCAGGAAAAGGGCCTGCCCCCATAGTCACAGACTCACTCAGTAGAAAATAATAGGGCAAAATAATCTTTTGTCTATTCTTTAAAGTTAAATATCCCATTGTATTGTGACAGTTGATAGGTAGCCAGTGCTGTTCACAGAGAACAAAGTGTATTGTGTTCAGGAAAAGAACTGCTTTATAATCAATGCACTCTATAGGTTGTGCAGCTCCTCAGCATCTGTGTGCATATTTTTCATTACATTAACTTAAGTGAAGAATGAATGTGTTGAGAGAAATGAGTGGGCCAGCTGAGACAGCCAGAGATGATAGTGTGACTGCACACTTGGTTGTGCTTCCCTCCAACTTTACCACACTGAGAAGCTCTTGTACAGAGGACAGCTGTACACATCCTTGCTCAGTTTTCCCAACAATATCATTTGTGAGATGAATCCATTACAAATCTGTCTCAGGTGCTTGTCATATGGCAAGTCTGATTCATTCAAATGAGACTCTGACACAAGAGTTTTATGAATTCAACCTACTTTTCTTTTTAGAGTCTAAAAAGAGGACATGGGGAGACTTTGATCACATATCTTGGTGTTACTTGCCCTGGGCATCTAGATAAAATTATTCATAACTTTGACAGCTGATTGGCACCATCTGAGCCCTGTCAAGGCTTCAGACAGCTGCCTTTGGTCAGTTTTACAAGCCTGCTTAGGCAATTCAGAAATTTCATGATGACCAGGGACAAGTTCAAAGATAATGTGTTTCTTCTTGTTCCAATTTATTGTTATTAAGCTGTTTTAACCAGCCTATGGAAATCTCCATCATCCAAATTTTCTTTGCCTTTCTTTGCTTCTCTTCTCTCTTTTTAAAATATGCAATATACTGAACTTTGATGACATCAAGATATTCAAGGAAACTCTTCATTAATTCCATAATCTTCTCATGGCAGACTCCTGCATTTATTGAATCAGAGATGTTTCTAGAGAGAACTTTGTGGAATACATAAAAAACTGAGCAAGAAACAGATGAATAATCCCCATATCATCTCCCTGATAGAACAGAAAGGAAAAAAAAAAGTCAGAGTCATGGTTCCTGTAACATCCTGCAGTGATGTCCATATTACCAGTCAACAGTATTTATGATGATTGAAGTATGTAATATCACCATACTATGGCCATTGTCCATAGAAGATCCACCAAAATATTAATTACCATTTGAAGCATCTATTATTCAGAAACTGTCCTTATGTATTTGGCTTGCTGATCAAGATACTGTGATACTAAATTATCACTGATCAAATGTTTTCAAAAAACTGTGTGCTTTGCTAGATGTGAGTCACAGTATAGTTCTGTGCTGGTTTAACTTTTGCCGTAGAACCTATGGAATTAAATGGACTTTGCTCTCAAATGAATATGCATATCTTTGCAGATTTAAGTCTTTTCAGAATTTTTTTTAAATCTTGTTTGTTGCCAAATGTTTAGCTAAGCTAATGGCCTTTGCCTCCTTATTTCTGCTCCGGCCCAGGATTGTATTTTTAAATGTTTTCAGGGCCTAAACATTATAAATGTACCGGTAATCAAAATGGCATACATGGGACTAGTCTTTCATTTAAAAAATCCCACTACCACTACCACCATGTGATATGATTAAAACTGCACAACCTAGAATAGTAAGTAGAATATGTTAAATTACACAATCAGATTATTCCCCTACTGAGTTAAATCCTAACTGCTCATGTAACAACAACAACAATAACAACAACACAACCACCACCATCACCACCAAGGTACAGTAATGATAACAATCAATGCTGGAATATGAAGACCTCCCACTGGAATATCTTACTCCTGCATTGAACCAAAGCTAATTGCTAGTTTATTGAAATTGTGCTCTTTTTTTTTCTTTTTAAATTTCCCATGCTACTATCGTGAAGACCAGAAGCCCTGCCAGAAACACGCTTACACAGAGTAATGCATTTAGCAGCCAGTCAGCCAGTCAGCCAAGCCGCAATCTGGTGAACAAATAGCATTTATCGCAAATGATGCATTTTAAAAGAAGATGAACAGTCATAATTATCATAACCATAATAGCATATGACTGAGATCCTATGGAGAAACATATACTGTTGCTTGTGCCATTGCCACTTTGATTTTCCTTTTGGGAAGAAGGGCTGAATTTTATTTATCTGGAAAGGAGAGGAGAGTGAAGCTGTGCCACAAAGCAAATCCACAGAGTGAACTGAAGAAGAAGAGAAATGAAGAGACAGAAGAATTCCCTGTGACACAGAACTATCGAGAGGTTTCAGTCACCAGTGCTTTGAAAGTGTAGCAAGAGGCTCTTGTAGGGAAAGGCTAACTGGGAGCTTCTGAAAGCATTGTTTCTATCACCTTCGGAGAGCTGCTGTTTATTTCACAAAGGCAATCTACCATTCTATGGAGAATAATTGTTTCACGGGCTGGATGTCAGCAGCTTTGCTTGGTGGGAAGGGACTCTCCTCTTTGCCAGATGTGATTAATCCTCAGCTGCACCTCTAATTTCTGCCTCTACCCACTAAATGATTATGGCTGTAAACAACATAATACATCTGTGTATGAGGTATGCATGCCAAAAGGCACAAACTAGGGATGTAGTTCTTTAAATGATTGGTTCCCATGGGGGAGAACAAATAATTTAATCAATTTTCTCTCCATAGGAGGTATAACTTAAGAATACTGCAGTTTTTCAAAGACATTCTTTCAGAGGGCAGAAAATCTCTGTGTTCTCCATGGTAGCAATCCTCACCCATCTGCTTTCTCCCCCCACCATCCATGCAGCCGCTGGGACTATTTGAGAGTCTAGACTCACCTTTTTCCTGCCTTCCAAACATCGGGCCTTTCCGCACTACACAGTTATAGTGCTGTTATTCCACTTTCAACACCCTATGGAATCTTGGGGTTTGCAGTTTAGGGAGGGCCATTTAGAATTCTCAGCCAGAGAGGTCTATGACATCAGTAAACTACAAACCCCAGAGTTCCATAGGATGTCGAAAGTGGAATAATAGCACTATAGTAGCGTAGTGCAGAAAAGCCCATACTCATGTAGTGGTTGGTGGGGGGAGCCACTGTGCAAAAAGGATCACCACCACTGTGTCCTTTTGACACAGGCAGCCGAAGTGATTCTCTCTTCGTTTCCCCACATCTCAGGGTATAGTGCTATTATTCCACTTTCAACGTCCTGTGGAATTCTGGGGTTTGTAGTTTCTTGAGGCCAAAGAGCTCTCTGGCTGAGAATTTTAAATGCCCCTCCCTAAGCTGCAAGCCTCAGGATTCCATAGGAGGTTGAAAGTGGAATAATAGCACTGTAAGAGTGTAGTGTGGAAAGGCCCTTAGTCATTGCATGGCTTTACTCCATTTGCCATCTAATAGATTACAGTATGGCAGAGGGCTGCTAAGCCACGTGTCACCCTTGGCTATGTTCTGATAGTTGATGCAGACTGCAGACATTCTTCGGGACCTACCAAGGATCCCTTGAAAGTCCTGGAGGATGATGATGTCATGGTGTGCGGGTTTGCCTGCAATGATCCTCCTTGTTCATCTGTGCCTCTCCTGCACCAGCCACTACATGGCTGTGTTGGAAGAGCAGAAAAAGGATAAGTCTAGGCTCTCAAACCTCAGATCTCAAAAATAAACAAGCTCACAGATTTGAAGAGGGAGATGGGGGGGGGATCTGATATCCATTAAAAGGGAGGGGGATCTGTGTGTGAAAACAAGATTGAGAGACAGCCTGGTGTGCCATTCTGGCGTGCAGTCATCCAAAGCAGGGGGTGGGCTGTGGGCTTTCAAGGAAAGCCCTCCTTGCATACTGAGGAAAGTGATTGCAGACACACAATGAACCTCTCACAAATAACTACAACACCTCCTGCCTCCTCCTACACTAATTGAGTACAAAGTAATTAGCAGCATTGAAGCTGCAGCAGCTACAGCCTATTGTTAAGAAAAAAAGTAGAGGACAGGGAACTTTTTAAAACAGATGAAAAAACTGGGAAAGCAAAAAAAATAGCTGTGGTTATCCTGGCTATTGCAGCGTATGTAGACTATTGATGGCTGTGATGTCATGGGTTTGCATCTGAAAATGTTGTTTGATTTCTTTGTGTGTGTGTGTGTGTCAGAATATGAGGTAAGTAGCTGGTGGGAGGGGAAGGAAAATGGAATATTGAAGTGAATGTTCATCGGTGGAATGCTTGAGGAGATTTGCATGAGGCTGGTGAATAACAGTTGGTAAGTGACAGCTGGGAGATCAGTCTGAGTGGGGAGTTCGGCTGTCTTAGGGTTTGCATACAGCGCAGTTAGAGAAAAGGATTTGAGTTAGATGGGGGTTGGACTGAGGCCATTTCCGCACTACGCTGTTATAGCGCGATTATTCCACTTTCAACATCCTATGGAATCCTGGGGTTTGCAGTTTGAGGAGGGGCCGGCCATCCCCTCCCCAAACTGCAAGCCCCAGGATTCCATAGGATGTTGAAAGTGGAATAATCGTGCTATAACAGCGTAGTGCGGAAATGGCCTGAGACATGGGTGTTTGAGTTGAGTTTGAGTCAGGGTCTGGGTTAACTTGAGATGACTATGTGAGAGAGTGTGGTGTTTTAAATGTAGTGAACAAATAATCTGCTGTGTTATATTTAACTTCTGTAAACAAAGATTTGCTTATGTTTTTATACATTTTTGGCCTCTGGAAGTGCTGTCTATCTGAGAGCATGGATACAGACAAGATTCTGTGGTGGCAGCATCGAATATGGAGGGGTGGTACCCATTAAGGATAGAAGTTGCATAAATCTTCAGAAATACCTTGAGGGCATTTAAATGGTCTCCAAAGTTGTTGTCATTCAGGTGAGAGGTGGGGATCAGAGAAAGCCCTTGTTCTTGGTAATTGCAGTGAACACCATGGAAGTCTTCACAGTTGGTGAGTTAAAGAGTACGAACTCCACATTTGGCCACACTGGTGGGATTGTCTGTGGGATTGTTCAAGTATAAACCCCACAGTTGATGGCATAAGGGTCAGAAAATTCATGCATATGTTGACCACAACAGTGAGATAAAACATGGAAACCTCATATAAAGAGTGGAAATGCCACATTAGCTTGTGTTAATGAGAATGGATTAGATCCTGGAAATGGAAGACAACTGGACAATGGCGGGAGGAGTAGAAACTATAGTACAGAACTTGCAGGAAGGGCCCAGGGACTTAAGTGTCTCTACACTAATGCACAGAGTATGGGAAACAAGTAAGATGAACTTGAATTCCTAGTACAACAAAATAAATACGATTTGATAGGCATCACTGAGACCTGGTGGGATGAGTCTCATGATTGGAATGTAGGAATAGAGGGGTATAGCCTATTTTGTAAAAATAGACCAAATAAGAAAGGAGGAGGAATAGCCTTGTATGTCAAGGATGTTTTCACCTGTGAAGAGATCTAGGACTTAAACCCAGAAAGCCAGGTCAAGAGCATTTGGGTAAGAATTAAGGCAGCGAGAAACAATTGGGATATTCTGGTGGGGGTTTACTACAGACCTCCAACCCAGGCTGAGGACTTGGATGATGCCTTCCTCAACCAAATGACTGCACATTCAAAGAGGAGAGATACAGTAATAATAGGAGATTTCAATTACCCAGATATATGCTGGCAGTCAAACTCTGCCAAGACAGCAAGGTCCAGCAAGTTTCTTGCTTGTCTTGCAGACAACTTCATGGTCCAGAAGGTGGAATAGGCCACAAGGGGATCAAATATTCTAGATCTGATCATGACCAACTGGGATGACCTTGTTAATGAGGTAGAAGTGGTTGGATCTTTAGTGGGGAGTGACCATGCCCTGTTGGAATTTGGCATTCAGTGGGAAGGAGAAGATAAGTGTAGCCAGACACTCATCTTAGATTTTAAAAAAGTGGACTTCTGTAAACTCAGGGAGCTGCTGGCTGGAATTCCGTGGTCAAGAATAGTGAAAGGGAAAGGAGATACTGAAGGCACAGTCTAAAACTGTGCCAATAAGGAGGAAAAGTGGAAGGCATCTGAAGAAACCAGAATGGTTAACTAAAGAACTCTCAGCTGAGCTAAGTGTTAAGAGAAACATGTATAGGAAATGGAAGAAGGGGGAAACCACCCAAGAAGAATTTAAGCAAGTAGCCAGGCGATGTAGGGAGGAAGTCAGAAAGGCTAAAGCACAGAACGAACTTAGGCTGGCCAGAGACATTAAAAACAATAAAAAGGTCTTTTTTAAATATGTCCGCAGCAAAAGGAAAAAGAAGGAGACGATAGGGTCGCTGCGCAGAGAAGATGCCGAATTACTAACAGGGGGAAAAGAAAAGGCAGAACTACTTAACACCTTCTTTGCCTCAGTTTTTCCCCAGAAGGATACAAGCACTCAACCTGGCGGTTGGGGAGCAGGTGAGGAAGCAGGGGAAATGAGGCACATAATAGGTAGAGAGGTGGTACAGGAATACCTGGCCACATTGGATGAATTCAAATCTCCAGGGTCAGATGAATTGCATCCTAGGATATTAAAAGAACTGGCAGAAGTCATTTCGGAACCACTTGAGAAATCTTGGAGGACAGGAGAAGTTCCAGGAGACTGGAAGAGGGCAAATGTTGTCCCCACCTTCAAGAAGGGAAAAAAAGAGGACCCAGATAATTATCGCCCAGTCAGCCTGGCATCAGTACCCGGAAAGATCCTGGAGCAGATCATTAAGCAGTCAGTTTCTAATCACTTAGAAAGCAACCTGGTAATCGCGAGAAGTCAACATGGATTTCTCAAAAATAAGTCACGCCAGACTAATCTTATCTCTTTTTATGATGGAGTTACTAGCTTGATAGATGAAGGGAATGCTGTGGATGTAGCATGTCTCGATTTCAGTAAGGCCTTTGACAAAGTTCCCCATGACATTCTTGCAAAGAAGCTAGTAAAATGCGGGCTGGACAGGGCTACTGTTAGTTGGATTTGTAATTGGTTGACTGACCGAACCCAAAGGGTGATCACGAATGGCTGCTTTTCATCCTGGAGAGAAGTGACTAATGGAGTGCCACACGGTTCTGTCCTGGGCCCAGTGCTGTTCAATATTTTTATCAATGACTTGGATGAAGGAATAGAGGGCATGCTCATCAAATTTGCAGATGACACCAAATTGGGAGGGGTTGCTAATACGCCAGAGGACAGGATCAAAATTCAAAATGACCTGGATAGATTGGAGAGCTGGGCCAAGGCTAACAAAATGAAATTCAACAGAGAGAAATGTAAGGTCCTACACTTAGGTAGAAAAAATGGAATACAGAAATATAGGATGGAGGACACGTGGCTGGATAACAGTATGTGTGAAAGGGATCTAGGAGTCTTAATAGACCACAAGCTGAACATGAGTCAGCAGTGTGATGCGGCAGCCAAGAAAGCCAATGCAATTCTCGGCTGCATCAATAGGAGTATGGTGTCTAGATCGAGGGAGGTGCTGGTACCACTCTACTCTGCTTTGGTTAGACCTCATCTTGAATACTGTGTCCAGTTCTGGGCACCCCAATTCAAGAAGGACATGGTCAAGCTGGAGCAAGTCCAGAGGAGGGCAACCAAAATGGTGAGAGGTCTGGAAGCCATGCCCTATGAGGATAGACTTAGAGAGCTGGGTATGTTTAGTCTGCAGAAGAGAAGGTTAAGAGGGGACATGATAGCCCTGTTTAAATATTTGAAGGGATGCCATGTAGAGGAAGGAGAGGGCTTGTTTTCTGCTGCTCCAGAGACCAGGACAAGGAGCAATGGATTCAAGCTGCAGGAAAGGAGATTCCACCTGAACCTCAGGAAGAACTTCCTGATGGTCAGGGCTGTCCGGCAGCGGAATCTGCTGCCTTGGAGTGTAGTGGAGTCTCCTTCTTTGGAGGTTTTTAAGCAGAGGCTTGATGGCCATCTGTTGGGAGTGCTTTGAGGGTGTTCCTGCATGGCAGGGGGTTGGACTGGATGGCCCGTGTAGTCTTTTCCAACTCTACATTTCTATGCTTCTATGATTCTATGGTAGAAGGTGGTTTCTCTGCCCTCTTCACTTCCTCACTGCTTCTGCTCATTCAAGGGATATGTTACAGCTCATGAACAGCTTCCACTCCATCCCATATTGTTGTGTAGAACCCTGAATCTTCTGGAAAGGATTTTCAAGGTGAAAAAGGCATTGATGTTGAATTGGAGTGGTAGTCTTGGGCTAGTCCCTTTTGGCAAAATTCTTTCTGATTATGATTTTGAGGATCTAACCAAATGTGAAATTTATCAGGAGGTGTAATTGCAACAAATACTGTGAAATGGCTTTTAGAAAGGTAACTCTGTTTTTTCCTTTTCCTTTTTTTGAGCTTGGTTAGAAATCTTTTGAGATCTAAAATGTCAGTGCTGGGTGTTCTCTATGAGTCTCTGCGTTATTCTTGTTTTACCATGAGGTACTATTGGAAGTGTTATCTTGTACTTCTCACCTCAGATCTCATTTCCATCTGCTTTCTAAGCAGAAAGCAGCAGAACATGTTCCCATAAATTTTGATTCTGTATTCAGGTAGTCAGTCTTTATCTATGTGAACTGGATCTAGGTTCTGTGCGAAAGGAAGAACAGAGACCCTACTTCAAAATAATACATGGTGGATTATTCCAAGGGATTATACATTATCATTACCTAAATTACTTCCTCTGACCCTGAATGACAATTCATTTTTCAGGCCTTTTCTGCATGACAACCGTCTGCCATGTCATCCTGTCACAATCCTGGCAGCACTTCTGCTGGGATGGGAGCATGTTTCCAACATTCCTCTCCACATGCAACCAGCTGCATGTGGAAGGGAATGTAAGGGACACATTCCACCCTTCTGGACTGCAGCCAGCCTTCTTCCTGTGCTGCAGTAGGGGAGGAAACATGTAGATCATGCTTCTGGCGCTTCTGCATAGCGAGCTACAACGAAAGTCTTGTGCAGTTAGGGGTGATTAATGGAGATTCTCCATCAAGGATATAGCCTGCAATTGTGCTGGCTGGTGATGCAAGAAGGGTGGGACTTCAAGAACATCATGTGGAAGCATCATTGTGGTCCTGCTCCTCTTGTGTTCCCATGTTGGGACCCCATCGTCATGCTGAAAGGGCAAAAGTTTCACAGAGCTAGCTCTTCCATGCAACTGCAAAATGTTCATGCATTTTCTAGCTTTGAAATCAAATCTGGTGTGTTACAAGCATGCTCTTTAGTGGCGTTGTATAGACTGGGCATTGAGGCAGAGACCTAAGGTTGTCACTCAGTGGAATAAAGAGTGTACCTAAGTGTGGGAGACCTAGCTTAGTATGGTTTGAGGTAAATAAAGCAATGTACATTACCATCTAAAGGGTTGGGGTGGGGAGCCTGAGACCATTAATTCCAGAATCTAAAAGTATCCAACTGTAACACTTCCTCCTCCTCCCTCCCCCAGCCATGGTCTGCATCAGGAAATGGTTGGGGAGAAACTGTGAGAGGTGAGGGAGATGCAAAATGAACCCCCATCTCTTGGAATTATTAGGGGCAAAAATGTTGTGTTACAAAATATTTTTTCACCCCTGGGAGTCTTGAAGGCCCCCAAAATAGTCCATTGGACGGGATAGGGCACATAGGCCACAATTGCCCTCCCCCAGCCTGGGGTGAGGCTACTCAGTAATGGTTTATGGGCTGGTATTGGTCTACAAGCTGTTGGCTGCTGGTTCCTTGTGAGTTTCCAGAAAAGAAAGAAATAACTGTAACCAATGGGCACAAAAATGTTCCTAGTTGCTGACACATTGGGAGGGAAAAAGGCTGAACCCCTCTCCTGCACATCAGAAAGTCTGAGATGTGCTGTACTAGGGAACTTCAGGTTCCAGCTTCACAAGTTCTGTAGAAGTATCTGTGCCAGTGCGTATACCTGAATAGTGTCAGTGTTGCCATGCCAACTCATTTGGGGCAATGGAAAGCTTGAGTGGGTAGCAGCTACAACAATGTTGAGTGGGGGGGGCGGGGCGGAAACAGTCGTTGGGATCAATTCTGAGTGGAAGCCAAATGGCAGAAGGAGGCCAGTGCTAGAGAGAAGGGGTGAGGTATCATTGTCTGCACTATAATGAGGGCCCACTCAGGCCTGGTCTTGGCTCCAAGTGTTCCTAAAAGTGTAAACAGTGGTGTGGTAATAGATTTTGAAGTGCAGGCCCTCACTAGGACAGCCTCTGTAGCAATACCCTTTGGAGAGTCTAAAAGTGCAGGTAGCTATGTTGATCTAAAAGAAATAATTTCTATCAATTTCTATCAGCACATCATCATCATCATCATCACCAAAAATAAATCATTGCTGACAAAATCTATTTCCCCTCCAGGTACTGTGGGATTTGTAACTAACTCAGAGGTAACAGGTGTGTTGAGGGAGCTGGCAAAAGGTGTAATGTTCTCCGATAATTAAAAAGTCCTAGGGCTTTGATGATACTGCAGGCCTTCAATCTACTAGACCATCATACCTGTAAGGCCCCGCTTTGGGGGTTCCCCAATATCAGTATGGTTTGGATGGGCACCATACCCAATTGGCATTATGTTTAATTGGCAACCAAATTATCTCTTTTTATGATAGAGTTAGTAGCTTGATAGATGAAGGGAATGCTGTGGATGTAGCATATCTCGATTTCAGTAAGGCCTTTGACAAAGTTCCCCATGACATTCTTGCAAAGAAGCTAGTAAAATGTGGACTGGACAGGGCTACTGTCAGGTGGATCTGTAACTGGTTGACTGATCGAACCCAAAGGGTGATCACGAATGGCTGCTTTTCATCCTGGAGAGAAGTAACTAGCGGGGTGCCACAGGGTTCTGTCCTGGGCTCGGTGCTGTTCAATATCTTCATCAACAGCTTGGATGAAGGAACAGAGGGCATGCTCATCAAATGTGCAGATGACACCAAATTGGGAGGGGTTGCTAATACACCAGAGGACAGGATCAAAATTCAAAATGACCTAGATAGATTGGAGAGCTGGGCCAAGGCTAACAAAATGAAATTCAACAGAGAGAAGTGTAAGGTCCTACACTTAGGTAGAAAAAATGGAATACAGAAATATAGGATGGGGAACACGTGGCTGGATAGCAGTGAAAGGGATCTAGGAGTCTTAATAGACCACAAGCTGAACACGAGTCAACAGTGTGATGCGGCAGCCAAGAAAGCCAATGCAATTCTCGGTTGCATCAATAGGAGTATGGTGTCTAGATCGAGGGAGGTACTGGTACCACTCTACTCTGCTTTGGTTAGACCTCATCTTGAATATTGTGTCCAGTTCTGGGCACCTCAATTCAAGAAGGACATGGTCAAGCTGGAGCAAGTCCAGAGGAGGGCAACCAAAATGGTGAGAGGCCTGGAAGTCATGCCCTATGAGGATAGACTTAGAGAGCTGAGTATGTTTAATCTGCAGAAGAGAAGGTTAAGAGGGGACATGATAGCCCTGTTTAAATATTTGAAGGGATGTCATGTAGAGAAAGGAGCGGGGTTGTTTTCTGCTGCTCCAGAGACCAGGACAAGGAGCAATGAATTCAAGCTGCAGGAAAGGAGATTCCACCTGAACCTCAGGAAGAACTTCCTGACAGTCAGGGCTGTCCGGCAGCGGAATCTGCTGCCTTGGAGTGTAGTGGAGTCTCCTTCTTTGGAGGTTTTTAAGCAGAGGCTTGATGGCCATCTGTTGGGAGTGCTTTGAGGGTGTTCCTGCATGGCAGGGGGTTGGACTGGATGGCCCCTGTGGTCTCTTCCAACTCTACAATTCTATGATTCTGTGATTCTATAATTAATTGGCATTGATCTCAAAATCAAGCCTGCAACGTGACTGGAAAGTCAAATCGGGTGAGGGATTGTTCTGACAGTAAACATGGGAAAGAGAGGAGAGTCAGCCTAGATGCCCTCAAGGTGAGATTAGGTCACTTGTCAGGTACAATAGCTGCTGTTCCTGTGGATGATTGGCTTAGGCAGAAGCTAAATGTCTTCCCAGAGGACAACAGGCTAGAAGCCCACCAAATTTACTCTGATCCCAGCCTTCCCCAACCATTACTCCTGACTGGATTAACCAACATGTCTTTGTCAATCAAACACTGTGCACATTAACAGGCAAATAGACCATTGTTAGGACAATGGTTCCCCTTTGTTTTTGCACTGGGGACTTTCACCGCCACAGGCTGGTTTTCGGGTACATATACTCCTGATTTTAGGCTTGCAACTTGCAGCCTCTTGCCCTTCTGAGTGTCGCTCTGTCTGTTCGCGTCATGAACTGAAAACTGCCCTTGGATCCAGTACCTGAGCCACCTCATCTTGTCTCTCTGCCTCTCATTGAATCCAGTAAATATTGCCTGTACCCCTCACCATTGGTCTCTCATTTTCCTCCCTTTCTTTCAGTTAGCTCTTGCACAAGTGTGTGTGTTTGGATTACTGTTTGTATGCATGGATGTATTGTAATAAAGCACATTTGTAATCATCTACATTGCTGTGTTGGCTGAGTTTCTCCTGTATGAGCCCATAAGCATTGGTAGCAAGATCTTGCTAGTTGCCCCCCTCTCATTAGCCTCCTGATTTTGAGCTAATTCATTCCTCACTTTTGCAAGAGGTATCTGGCATCGCGGGTTGGCCCTTGTGGCACCCACTTTTTGTGGTACCATATCCTCCAACTCTTTTAATTTGGTAGAGATTGTCCTAATTAATCCTCTGTCCTCCCGCTTTTCCAGATGCTTTTAAAGTGTCATAGTTTCTGTCTCCTCCCACTCCCCCCACTTTTGTGTTCAGCTTACTTCATTTGCTGCAAACTGAGCTCAAACTGCAAAAGTAGTTTCTACATAATTAACACAGTAGGGTGGAGAGAAAGGGGATGGAATCGTGACCTTCCCAGTAGGCTCAGGCAAAAGTAAGCTGCTGCAGCGTCTCCTAGCTATGTCTGTTCTTCCCCGTTAATAACTTTTGTCATCTTGATCTCCCTCTAATGTTGCTTGGCCACACATATCCTGGTTTCATTTATGAAACATTGGAAGGTATGGGCCACTGTATGTGAAAGTTCACAGATTCACATGAGTGCAGAATGCTCTGGGAACTCTCTCTTTCAAGAGTGGGCAGAAGATAAGGCTGAGGTCTACCAATAGATTTGATAGGTGAGCTACAGTAAAATCTACAAGAATTTCTAACCTGCTTAACAGGAACAGCCACTAAAGCAAAATAAGATGTTGATCCAAATCTTGGCTCTTTGAATCAATATATTCAGCAAACCATCCAACAACTGATTCAATAGGTCTACTGTAGTTGAGACTAGAAATTGGGGTTTTTAGGTCTAAGAAAGTTGAGTGTGTGTGAGAGAGGGGACACAGAGAAAACACCCAGAGTGGATGATTGTGAGAAACAAATGTTTATTTGGACATATCATTTTAAGAAGAATATAGAAAAGTCTGAGCAGGTTCAGAGAAGGACAATGAGGATGATAAGGTGTATGGAGAACAAAACATATGAGGAAAGGTTGAAGGAGCTAGGCATGCTCAGCTTAGGGAAGAGATGACTGAGGAGTGACATGCTTGTACTCTTTAAATATCTCAAGGGCTGTCACAGAGAAGAGAGGGCAGGTTTATTCTCTGTTGTCCCAGAGGGTAAGACCAGGGCCCTTTCCGCACCTTACCTTCTTTCAGCGCTGGAGTGTGGGGATTGCACAAGCAGCCTCTGTGTCTGGGGTCCTTTAGCGCCACACGAGCTGCCTGCTCGCGTGAGAGCCCTGCCGCTTCCTTCCGCAGTGCAGCCTGGGAGTTTCCCAGGCTGTGCTGGGGCAGGAAGCGCTACCGGTGTGGCTCTGGAGGCTCAGCCCACCAGGTAAGTGCGCACAGGGCCCAGGAGCAATATGCAATCATGCACCATTTTCAGATCCTAGCCGAAAATGAAAAGGTGTGTGATCAGCATCTGCCAGCCCCTGGAGCGTTGCGCGATTGTGAGTTTGTCGTGCAGATTGCTCCTCACAATCGCGCGACGCTCCAGACCGTCTTTCTCATGAAAAATGCCATGTGAAAAGGGCCCAGGTCTAGCAGTTGTAAGTTACACAGGAATAGATTTTGATGGAACATTAGTAGGATTTTTTTGACAGAAAGAGCAGTTGGGCAGTGGAACCATTTGCCCTAAGAGATGGAGGGTTCTCCTTCTCTGCATGTTTCAAAAAGAGGCTGGACAGCTCTGCCCTAGCAATGTTAGTTGGCAATCCAGCACTAAGCAGGGTGTGGGACTTGATGGCCTCAAGGCTCTTTCCAGCTCCATGATTCCGTGACTCTATGATCATAAAAAGAATTGAACCAACTTCTAGTCCTGAAAACAATTCTTGTGCTAGGTCTGTGCTAAAACGGCATCTGCTTCCTTAATTTAAAGTGCATTCCTGCATACCCTCTAACTATCCTGAGTTGCCAGAAAGAGTCCCAGTTAATCTTCTGTCTCTTGCTTTTTTTTCCTAGTCCCAGTTTCTCTCTTTTCCTCCTGGTCCCCTCCCTTCTCTGTCCTCAGCTTATTCCACTTGCTCCAGATTGAGCTCAAAGTGCAAAAGTAATTTGCTCTCAATTCTGTAGAGGGGAGAGGGAAGAATCAGAAAAATCGGACTGCTGCAATTTCTCCTATCTGGTGTGGTCCTCCTTATTAACAACTTCTGCCATCTTGACCACACTGATGTTGCTTGGCCATATGAGAGAAATGTAAGGTCCTACACAGGCAGAAAAAATGGAATGCACAAATATAGGGTGAGGGACATGTGGTTGGATAACAGTATGTGTGAAAAGGATTTAGGAGTCTTGGTAGATCACAAACTGAACATGAGTTAGCAGTGTGATGCGGCAGCCAAGAAAGCCAACGCGATTCTTGGTTGCATCAATAGGAGTATGGTGTCTAGATCGAGGGAGGTAATGGTACCACTCTATTCTCCTTTGGTTAGACCTCATTATGTCCAGTTCTGGGCACCTCATTTCAAGAAGGATATTGACTAGCTGGAACATGTCCAGAGGAGGAAAACCAAAATGGTGAAGGGTCTGGAACCCATGCCCTATGAGGACTGTCTTAGGATGCTGGGTATGTTTAGTCTGCAGAAGAGAAGGTTAAGAGGAGACATGATAGCCATGTTTAAATATCTGAAGAGATGTCATGTTGAGAAGGGGGTGGGCTTGTTTTCTACTGCTCCAGAGACTTTGACAAGGAGCAATGGATTCAAGCTGCAGGAAAGGAGATTCCACCTGAACCTCAGGAAGAACTTCCTGACAGTCAGAGCTGTTTGGCAGTGGAATATGCTGCCTCGGAATGTAGTGGAGTCTCCTTCTTTGGAGGTTTTTAAACAGAGGCTTGATGGCCATCTGTTGGGAGTGCTTTGATGGTGGGTTCCTGCATGGCAGGGAATTGGACTGGATGGCCCCTGTGGTCTCTTCCAACTCTATGATTCTATGTGTCCTGGTTTTCATTTGTGAAATGTTGGAAGGTATGTGCCTGTGCTTCATAACCACTGTTTGGCACCTGGCCTAAGTTAGTGGACTTTGGTGTTCTAGTATAAGAAAATCAAAGTTAATTATTCCCCCCCCCCCTTTTTCCCTACTCACCTGCTTCAGATGGCAGGTCATGACAGTGTGGCTAAGGCTTACAAATGAGTGGTTAGAATGCTGAATGGGATGTCCACATGCAAGTACCCACTGAAATTCACCGGATGTTCTTGGGCAAGTCACTCCCTCTCAGCCAGTCCTACATAATAGAGCTGTTATGACAATAAAGGAGAAGAAAGGAGGGAGCCATAATAACTGACAGGAGTGCACTGCAGGATAGGTAAGGCATGTAACAAATGAGTGGATGAGTAGAGATATAGGTAATGATAAGAATCTGTCTTGGGAGTACTGGGATATGTTACAAACATAAGAGGTTGTTCTTATTTTCATCTTTGAAATGATGGAAGGTTGGCAATGTTCAGTGTCAGTTGATGATTTGCATTTATGAGTGAGCAATCCCACAACCTCACACGCACACAAAAATAACACTTACATATCATTTACATCAGGGTGAGAATCGTGGGGCCCTCCAGAATGTCTATAGCTTCCAGCAGTCCCAGCCAGCATAGCCAATGATGAGGAATGCTGAGAGTTGCAGTCCAACAGCATCCTGAGAGCTATATGATTCACTCTTGATTTACATCAGAGAATGTTTTCTAATAGATCTGGTTCATTTCATATATACAGCTATGAATCAGTATGTGCAAAGCAATCAATAATGCATACTTGAAATAGAGGGGCGAGAGAAGAAGAAAGTCTTCCTACACAATTGTACATTTAACTTGGTTTAAAAAGCATTATTTCTCTCCATGTGACTGTTTTGATCTCAATCTAATTCAAAACAGTGTATCTGAAAAGTCAAAAGGATCTATGAGAACAATATTGAATGACAATTATCAGGATAATGAAAAGAAGTTATGAGCAAAGGCTGTCTCTGTGTCTTTAGCTCAACCTCTGCTTCTGTTAGGAAGTGGCAGCAGTTACTGGATCAGAAGGTTAGCTCTGGGGCACCAAGTGTGAGAATGATGGAAGCTCCTGGGAGGCTTTAACCTGAGAAAATACTCCATCTGCTTCCATGGATCCAGGTCCAGCCATGACACATTGTCAGGCCTGGCCAGTGAGGAATAAAAATAGAATTTGAGCTCTGGCGTTTTAAAACATCATGGCACTGAGATGGGGCAATTTAGGAGCACGTTAGAAACATGGCTAGTCAGCAAGAATAGACTAATACTATTCTAGAGACCTGGAGACTGTTCTCTCAAAACTAAGGTCATTTCCACACTACACGGTTATAGTGCTATTCCACATTCAACATCCTGTGGATTTCTGGGGTTTGTAGTTTACTGAGGCCAAAGAGCTCTCGGGCTGAGAAGTCTAAATGCCCCTCCCTAAACTGCAAACCCCAGAATTCCATAGGATGTTGGAAGTGGAATAATAGCACTATAACACTGTAGTGCAGAAATGGCCTATACATCTAGTGAGTAGGGAGATGGCAGAATGCAGGGATAATTCCAGGTGTCATTGACAACTGCAGCAGCTTTCTGTGGTGCAGAAGTAGGGTGCTAGTCAGAACACTAATCCTGGCATTGAACCCTATAGAATGTCAAGCCAGAGAGTCTCCTTCCCTTCGTGAAGGGAAGGGAAAGGCCCTATTTTTGTAGCAGCACTGATCTGAGTGGCAGATGGCTACAGGAGCCCCACTGATTTTGGCTATGGTGGCAAATGCAGGATGGTCTGAGCCAGAAAATACACTAGAGAAGAAGCATAGTACCCTCAGGCCCTGTGCTGCTTATGGAGAAAAAGGAGTCCTGTCTCAGGATGCTTAAAAAAAGGTGGTCATTATTTGCTAAAAACCTTAACACATTCCAGCCAGTGGATGTTCTAAAGAGAATTGTCAGTATGTGGTTTTGGATTTCCTGCCTCACAAATTGCCGCAGGTTTGATTGAAGTCTCCCCTGGATAAAGGCCTAGGGAGCATTACCAGACAGAAACATGTCAAACTTGACAAATAAATATTTTTTCCTTAGCATTCTGAGACACATCTCTTTTTTCCTTTTGGATTTCATTGGATGCTCTTCAGTTTTTGCTTCTCATTTGTTGCTTATTCCTGGTTTACACAGGAATTTTATGCATATAAGTTAAGCTAAGAGGATGTAAAGAATACTCGCAAATTTTGTCGTCCTTGTCAAGTCTTCACACCATGAGACATGCCATTGAGAATACTGCTACAAGCATATTTTTTTTGCACTTTTTGCTGGTGAAAAGTCATTGATGATGAGTTTTTTTTGTGCAGAAAGTTGCACAGATCAAGCTATCTTCTGTGCAAAAACATTGGCTTTTATACACAAAACCAAGATTTTTGCACATTGTTTTTTTTTTTTTTGCAAAAATGTCTCAAAGTGCAAAGAAATAATTGAAAGTGCACAAGAACTTTTATAACCTTGCCCAATAATTTTTGAAATTATTTGCTCTTGTTTATGAGAACAAAATAAATGAAGATCCACATTCCTTGTAAGCTAATGAGCCAGCTGACTGATGTTCAGGTGATGGATAGGCACAACGTGATTCCTGATAACACACTAATTTATAAAATCAAGCTGTCATAGAGTAAGTTTTCATCACACTCTAAGAAAGCTTGCTGTGTGAACATATTCAACCTTCTTCCCTTCTAGTGATACATGAGAAAGATTTCTGGGATTCTAAATGATAGAAAAAACAGCAGATGGTGGAAAATTCTCCCTGCATTGCAATCCCTCTGAGTCAGAAATCCTATAGCTTTAAGCAATTGCATCAAACTGAGATCTCCTCATTTATCCATCATCTCCCATCACTCCATGCACTTGCTGCTTTATGCTTTACAATGCAGCGCTCTCAGATGACAGTGTTGCTCCCTAAAGTTGATCTGGGGAGATATTTGCTTGCTCTCTATATGAAGAAGACGGTGTGTGTGTGTGTGTGTGTATAGATTTGTGGATTCCCAGAAACCTTCGAGGAATTTGGATCCGGATCTGGATTCGGAAAATTCTGGATTCGTCCTATCCCATACATATATATGGAATGGGATGAATCCAGAATTTTTTGAATCCGAATCCAGATCCGAATCCCTGGAAGATTCTGGGAATCCACAAATCTCATGAATCTCAAATCTTTCGAACCCTTTTTTTAAAAAAGGGTTTAAAAAGCAAGGGAAAGAAGGATAACCTTGGGCTAGACACACTCTCTCAGCCTTAGCAAAAACCTAGGCAAAGGCAAACCTCCCTCTGAAGAAATCTGGCCAGGTCAATTGTCATAGTTTTGCCTCAGGATCTCCCCAGATTGAAAATGACATGAAGGCCCTTTGTACGCAGGCAGGAAAATGTGGATTAATCCCACATTTTCCTGCCTGTGTAAACAGGACCACTATAGTACAGAGATAATCCAGGTCAAAACTGGATTTTCTTTGCATAGCTCCTTATGGCACCCTGGGGTCTGCAGTTTGATGATGCACCAGCACACTTTGGCAGTGAAGGCTGTGACACCTTGTAAAACTAGAAACCCCAGAATCGTGTATGAAAGAGCTTTGCAAGGGAGCTATGCAAAGGAATCTTTCAGCTGTCCTTGAAATCTGAAGACTCTACCTACCAAAGTCAAGTGCTGAACTTAAATATGAAATGTTCAATTTAAATATCTTAGAATATAACCCCAGCTGCAATTTCTGAAATTGTTAGCAAAGGCCATTATTACTCCAAGGGGAAAAGTCACCTACTTGCCATCTCCCCTTGTGTGTCTGGTTTCCCAGGTTTTCAGGCATCCTGGTCTCCAACAAACTATTTGGTTGGTGGATTCGAAAGATTTGGTTTGCCTGTTTTGGCACAGGGATTCAGATTCATGAATCTCGAATCTTTGGCCAGGATTCAAAGATTCAGCTGGCCCATCCCTAATATATATATAGCTAGAAGTTCATGCCTTTACTGTCACTGAGGTATCCCACAAGATCAAGGGCATGGCTGTGCCAGTGACTTCAGAGGTGTAGCAACATCCCTGATGTCATCTACCCCACACAGTTCAGAAAGGTGATGATAATTCAGCTTGATACCCTGAACTGCTTCCTATTTCCTTAGCAAGTGCTGATTCCCCTTTTTGCTCATCATCTCTTTGGCAGCTTCCTAAATGTTCCCCTGGTGTAAAAGCCATGACAAGGAGCACATCTGGGCTCCAAGAAAGAAAAAGCTCTCTTCTTTCCCCTCCCCAGGGACTGCTTGGGATCCCATTCCAGCAGGTCACCTCTGCACTGAAGCATTCCACCATTTACTAGGAGGTTACTTCCACTTTGTTGCCCCCCAAAAGGCTGAAGTGTCCCTCAATGCAGCTGGCTGTGACTGTTGTCCTAACTGAATGGAGGATGGGACATAGCTGTTTGATATTGGCACCCCTATAGAAGTCTCCTGGGAGCTACCATGAAACCTGTAATGCTTTGCACCAACCCTTTCTTTCCATTCTCTCCAAGGGCTCAGGCAAAGATGTTTCCCATGTTTGCTAAAGGTATGCTCATACGATGGCTGCTCATGATCTGTGGAATTCTAGTATTTGCAATTAAAATTACCTAAGATGTTGCTTTCCTCTTTCCAAAGTAGATTTGGGATGCAAGCATAGGGATTACAATGTATTTAAACAGATTGCTGTGCCACACACAAATCACTTAAAATATTATTCTGCAAGTTTAAAAGGAATTCAGCTGCTAGGAGAGGATCCAGACCTGTCTGTTCTCATTATATTCTTCTGGATCCTAAACCATATTATATAGGATTATTATTTATATCATTCCTGTCAGGTTCTTACCAGTAATTTAGCAAATATGTATAGAATATTTAGCTTCCCTATTATCTATGCTATTCTTTTACAGCCTCCTTTCTCCAGAGTTCGTTCTTGCTATCTGATTGATTTGTCCATCATCCTTTTAGGTTTCCACTTTCAAATGCACAATCAGAAATACAGATCTGCTCCACTCATTTTCTGGAGACTTGTTTGTTTTTCTGTTAAGTAACCTCTCCCTCCCCTGCAGTACTGTGTTTATATAGTCACTGTGTGTTTCTTTATTGTCAGACACGTGCTCCACTTGAATAATCTGAACAGCAGAAGAAATCAGGGTCTTCGTCCTGGAGGAGAAATGAGTGTTGTGAGGCTTGACTTCATAATCAACTGCTGAACAGACATAACAACCAGTACAGAAAACTAATCTATTCTTCAATGGCTCTTCAACATACAAACTTTCTTCCAAAGGTAGTATTCTTCCTGGAGATTTTTGTTTTTTATCCAAGGCATTGAGGATGAACTGCCACAATTCATATGAGGTAACTCTTGGAAGGACAACCCTCTATGTATTGAGATAGTTCAACTGTGCCCCCTAGAATATCTGGAACATTCAGCATCTTGCCAAGTGGCCAGAATAAGCCAGATGTTTTCTTTTCTTTCCCAACATGCACCCAAAACTTGATCTCTTTGGTACAATAGCTAGGCTGATGGAAACTGGCCAGCACTTTTCTAATTCCATTTGAGGTTCATGAAGAAGGTGGGTGATTTTCTGGTTAGATTATTGACATCAAAAGTGGTGGATATTGCATGACTGGACAAGATAATAGGAACCCTGCAAAAAGATTTCCAGGCACACTGGAAGTGATATTATGTACCATCTGCTCACTATTTTAGGTCAGGTTTCACCCCCTAAAGGTGATTTCATGGGCCTTGGAATGGGTGGGTGGGTAGGGGGCAGAGAAGTAAAATAGCCATATTCATGAGTGATTTTCTTTTCCCTGGGACTGTTTTCAGCTGAAATATTGCCTGGAAAATGGTCCAAAAAGATTTTAGGATTGGGGGTTTGGCAGGAGGCATCAAGGTCCGTAAAATGGGCTTTGGGGTTGCATGTATCCTGTAGGCTATGCTTTTTCCACCCTTGATTTAACCAAAGGCTGAAATACTCTTTCTCAGAAATCCTCTCTATCATGAACTCTGCATTCATTTTGGAACCCAGAACTCAGCTCAGTTAGGTAACATATAACTATCAAAATTAGATATATTTTCTTGGCTTTAATTGAAATTCTGTCTGTATGTCTCCCCACCCCTGTTCCTGAAAATATACTCCTTTTTATATTGGGGGGGGTGGTGGCATTTAACCATGCTGTTTTAAAAACTGACTGTCTCATCGATCCTTCCACACCTGAAAGATTGAATGCCTTCAGAATGACTGCTTTTGTTTTCAGGACTTTCACAAGGTTTTTATTCAGTTCAGAGTTCTTGGATATGGGTGAAAAAACCCAAAATGCTTATTTTTCTTGTTTCCTAGAGCTGGGTTGAAGCGGGGGGAGCGGAGGAGGGCTTTGCAAGGGGGCTGAGAAACTTCCCAAGTAGCTGGATGGACAAAGGTGTATCAGGAGACTGATCCTCACTGGATAAACCAGTAACTCAAGGGCACGGCAACACTTGTGAACTATACTACTAGCAAACATAGCGCTATTCCCAGACCATAACTGGAGCCCTCAAAAGAACCTCAGCATCAACAATTGTCTTTACATGGATTCAGTGAAGAATGGTGGCCTCCATGTCAATGGAGTTGAATCTGATCCAAGTTTTAGTCCAAACTCTACAGGAGATATCCAAGGTGATCCTTATCCCCAAAGTAGGCTCAGAACCTTAGGCAGCTTTCTTAAATCTTGGACTGAAACCCAGAAGGGAGCCACTATTTCACTGACACAGGAGCCATTATTGCCTGCATTTCTAAGCCAGGAAGGACCAAAGCTTAACACAGTCCATGGATGACTTTGGTCTCTGTGAACTCTAAACATTCCCTTTGACTGTCCTTCCAGCCAGCTGGACCTACACAACACAGCTTTTTCAACAAAGAGCAAAGTACATACATGTAATCAGCAAGTCTCTTTTAATCTACTAACTCATTTCTAAATCTTTTTTCTAAAGAAATGAATATTTATAAAGGCAACAGTAATCAGAAGCCCATCCAAAAGTAGACACGGTTCTACCATCATGCAGACAATTAGTGACTGCAGATTGGTAAACGGGCTTGCAATTCAGCTCTGCTTTAGAAAATTGTTAAAACTGAAGCTACAGTCCTATGCAAACACTCCTTGTAATAAACAAGACTTGTTAAAGGCAAAGAGACTTAGACCCTTTCTGCTGGATGGCATCCTCCTGGCATGGGGACGCAAGAGGAGAGGGACCATGATGATGGTTCTGCATGACATCATCACAATCCTGCCCTGCTCACATCGCCAGCCAGCTCATTCGTGGGGTATATAATTGACAGAAAAACTTCATTAGTGGCCCCTGATTGCATGAGCTGTCCATCACCACTGGCCATGCAAAAGGTCTGGAAGCGCAATCATGTACTTTCTTGTCTACTGTAGCATGGGAAGAAGGTCGGCTGCAGTACAGAAGGAAGAGGCATGTCCCTTGTGCTCCCTTCTGCAAGCAGTTGGTTGGGTGTGGAGGGGAGTGTTGGGGAAATGCTCCCATCCTGGCAAAGGCACTGCTGGGATTACAATGGGACAATGAGGGAGAGTGTCATCATGAGGAAAAGGCCTTATATAGGCATACACTTATACTACAGTAGATCATTTGGCTCCCATGCATCTTTCTTTGAGGCAATCTCCAAAGACTTTTTTTAAAAAAAAAAGTCAATCTATTTTGAATAGGTAACTGGTGTTTGTTTTTATTTGCCTTTTTTAACTTTTATTTTTGATTGAGCTATCTTTAGAATAACTTGAGATATTGCACTTTAGTTTTGGTGTCTTATTCCAATTTTTTTAAAGCTTTTAAGAAGCCTTTTACAGGAGCCAACATGGTATAACAGTTTGAGCATTGGGCTTGGATGCCAAGAGACCAGGGTTTAAATCCCTGCTGAACCATGGAACACCACTGAGTGATCTTGAACCAGTTACATTCCCTCAGGGGAATGGACAACCTGTAAATTGGTCATGCATAATATGAAGGTGACCTGAAAGGCACATAAGAACAACAGGGTAATCCTGAACTCTGAGTTTATCAAGTTATTCATCCAAATACTGGGATCAGAGTGAAGCAAAAAAAAAAAAAAGAGTACATAATTTTACATTGGAAAAATGGACTGCAGTAACACTGAAACTCTTCTCCCCACCAGACATTTTGTACTTTCCCCTATCTTGATTTCAGTTCTGTCTCTTCCATTGCTTAGTTTGCCCAAATGAGGCTAAATAATGCACTCCCTTGAAATTTCTGGCAGCCTATAAAGTATAAATACTTTCATCCAAATGAAGACACTTTTCCATTTGATGCACACTCTAAGAACTAATTAAATGCTCATCATTGTGTATTGTATTTTTGTGACTGACACCAGATGCATTAACTACTCCAAGGCAAAAGTTAAGAAGATAAAACACTTTTACAAGAGTGTTTAAGGCCATCTATGTGTAATAAAAGATTTGAAACAATGTAGAAATTGGAAAAAGAAATTATATATCTTCATGCTGTTTTCATTCCATTAGCTCAAGTCAAAAAGAATAAAAACAAATGTAGTTTACAGGATGAGCAAAGAAGTTAGCAAAACAGGATGGTGGTTGTTATTTGTTGTGGTTTATTGAGCTAGAGATGGTATGAAACTGTCAATCCAATGCTGGCTTCACACATTTTTCAACAAATGCTGAAAGTAGCTTCCCTGTTTGTTCACTTCTTCTGAAACATTCCAGAGGAGAGGTTGTGCAACTCTCCTGGGAGGAGATGTATATGTTACACACCAGTCCCAAAGCACATATGCTTCTCCAGGGAAGGGATGTGAGAGCTCCATTACCAGGCATTACAGAAGGAATATATAAGCAGCGCTGTGTAATGATTTATGTGTTGGATGGGGGCTCTGGGGGACCAGGGTCTGAATTGCTGTTCAGTCATGAAAACCCACAGGTTGACCCACACTGTCTTGCCTTTAGAGGAAGACAGTAGCAAACCTTCCAATAAATCTTGACAAGAAAACCAGAGGCAAGGGTCACCATAAGCTGGAGTGGACTTGAAGGCACATAACACCAACAAATATTCACTTACATTACCTTATTCAGTAGTTAGAATTGTGTGTTTAGCCACTCTGAGAGCCAATTTAAAAACTCCCAAGTAATTGTAGCAGATATTATATATGCTTGTCTATATCATTTACAAACTTTGTGGCACTCCAGCCTTACAAGTACAAGGGAAGACATAACACAGGATTTGTGAATTTGCAGGAGATTCATGAACTCCCTAGCTGTGTCAACAGTTTCACAAATGATGGTTGATGCTGTTTATAATGCATCTTATGCTCAGTTACTGTCACTCAGGTGCAAAGTACATGTCTTTTGTTTCATTTGTGAGTGGCAAATGAAAGTGGAAGTATTGCTTGCCCCAACAAAATATTTGAAAAGATTGGTGTTGCTGGTGCTCTTTTCCGAATAGCTATTTCTGTGAGTTCTCTGCAAGGGTACTACTTGTATGTTGAGCAGATTGTTAATGTGAGGTTTGTTGAAGAAACAAAACTAAGCTTGAAAGACCCTGCCTTTTTAGCACTGTAATAAGGGAAGTCTTTTAGGTCAGCTCACAGATCAACTCACAGATTCTAATCATTTGCGAAAGAGGGCCTGGAGCATCGTGGGATTGTGAGGAGCGATCCGCACAACACACTCACAGTCACGTGACACTCCAGGGGCTAGCAGGCGTCAATCCCACACCTTTTCATTTTCGGCTAGAAGCTGAAAATGGTGTGCGATCGCGCATTGCTCCTAGGCCCTGCACGCACTTAGCTGGTGTGAGGAGCCTCCAGAGCCTTGCCGGTCTCGCTTCCTGCCCCAGCACAGCCTGGGAAACTCCTAGGCTGTGCTGCAGAAGGAAGAGGCGGGGCTCTCACGGAAGCAGGCAGCTCGTGCGAAGCCGAAGGACCCCAGACGTGAGAGCCTGTTGCCGGAGGCTGCTCGCGCAATCCCCGCACCCCAGTGCTGGAAGACGGTAAGGGTGGAAAGGGCCAATGATAGGTGCTAAGGAATGAAGAAAGAGGAAGCTGAGGTTCAGGTTATTCACTACAATAACTGTATAGTTAAGGAGGCAGTGGGATTAAATGGCTAGCAGCATTGGGCTTTGTCCATGAATATTGTGTGCTTTGCAAACTCTGTTCAGTGGAATGAATTTCAAAGAGATTTATGTAAAGGACCCACTGCAGGAATCTGTCTTACACTGTTTCCTTTGCCTACATTCATTGACAGTGGCCCCTAGGGCAGGAGAGGGATTTGTGTGGCCCTCCACACAAATTGCTGAGTTGTCAACTCCTAGCGTTTCTCATCAATGGCTATGCTGACCAAGGGAGCAATATCTGGAGGGCTACACAATTCCCAGTCTGCTCCAGGGTTTTACTTAGTCAGTCTGCTTGGGAGATACCAGAGATTGAAGCTGGTACCTTTTGTCTGCTCTGCTACTGTGCTACACTGTGCCCTGCCATTATGGCCTCAATCTTGTTAGTCCAATTAGGTTACATCCTTTGAATGAATGAGGATTTGGGAAGTCAACAGTTAACTTCCATTGATCCAATGGATATACTTTATATGGGACTAAACAATTAGTTTTAGCTCTGGAGTGGCCAAAGAGAGGTCTTCCAGGGGCTGCCAAACTGCAGCTGTCAGCATTCCTCACCAAAGACTATGATCATTAGGACTGCTGGGAGTCCAACAACATCTGGAGGCTCACACTTTTGCCAATACTGATTTAGGCCCTTTCCGCACGGCATTTGCCATGCGAAAGAGCACCTGGAGCATTGCACGATTGTGAGGAGCGATCTGCACAATGCACTCACAATCATGCAATGCTCTAGGGGACGGCAGGTGCCAATTGTGCACCTTTTCATTTTTGGCTGGAAGCCATTGCTCCTGGGGCCCGCGCACACTTACCTGGCATGCAGAGCCTCCGGAGCTGCGCTGGTCATGCTTCCTGACCCAGCATAGCCTGGGAAAATCCCAGGCTGCACTGTGGAAGGAAGAGGCAGGGCTCTCGCATGAGCAGGCAGCTCATGCGTCGCTGAAGCAGCAGGGACACGAGAGCCTCTCACCGGAAGCTGCTCGCACAATCCCCACACCCCAGTGCTGGAAAAAGGTAAGGTATGGAAAGGGCCTTAGACCTTGATGTGAGACTTCTAACTTTGCCCCAAGTTAGATGTGATGGAGTTTGAAAAGTGATACGAGCATGGATCACAATAGCTTTTAATACATACTCCTTATTATATCTCCCTTATGTGAGTGGACTACATTTCCTTTTTTTATCTGGAAAAAAAACAAGCTGTTCAAATGCTTTCCTTCCTTCTTTCTTTCTTTCTTTCTTTCTTTCTTTCTTTCTTTCTTTCTTTCTTTCTTTTAAAGACACATATCTGTGAAGTGCTATTTCAAAACAAAGACAAAAGGCTGGCAGAGAGTAAGTTTGTCATTTTGATGACCAGCCAGGATAATCCTGGTTTTTCGTGTGAGGGCTTGCATAATAGTAGCACACTTTCCCCAGAAGAGAGCGGCCTCTTAATACGGCAAAGGAGTAAAGAATGACCCCTTCGGTGAGAATGATTGCCTGCTCTTCTGAGATAACCAAGACAAGTGATTGAGGAACAGAGGCCAGGGCAGAGAATAAATTCTGTGCTAATGAGTGTACGAAACTATCAGGAAAGCATACAGCATGCAAGATTGGGTGGGTTAGAGGCAATATTAATCTACTGACAAAGAAAAGGGAAAGGGTACTTTGACCCTGTAAAATGCTTTATCTGCTGTGCATAGATAAAGTCACTTGGCAGACTTCTTATTCTTTTCAGATGTCCAGTGGCTTGATCCTGTGGACTGCCGCCAAAGTATACAAACATGCAGTTGGGAGGGAGCCATGTTGCTTTGTTACCCATGGCTTCATTGGTTCTTCTGCCATGATTGGAGCAGATAGGGCTAAACTGATGATAACTTTGTCCCAACTTAGTAGATCTGTTGAAATCAGGTGGTAACAGACAAGTCCCTTCCCCTGTCCCCCCATCTACTTTCATTAGAACTAACACTGGATTTAATGCACAGAAGTGCTTCCTATCCCTGTTCCACTACCTTTAGTAGTTTGGTGGTAGTGTGGTGAGAGGGAAATGTCTTCAGTGGGTCACTACACATGAATGTACACTTAACAGAGAGAACTGAGATGAGTAGAAATTCTAATCCACCTCCACATCACAGCTGTTTGTGGATGCTGGTCTGCTCTGTATCACATCTGAGATGTTGACTTGCACTCTTGCTTGCTTCGCTGCAAGCTACTTGGTTATTTACCCATCTGTCTTCTTCATTTAGTGTGTGATCCCTTGGGGCTGATGTGAGATTTTTGCATTGGCTGTTAACCTGTACCCTCTGTGATTTGGCTGTGAGATATTTACTTCCCTATCCTAGGTTTCTGGAACCTCTCTTCCTATGTCTTTGTAATTTGATCTTGAGGATTTGGGGCACTCTCAAAACTTTATTTTAGCTTCTCCTCAGAACCACAGCCCCCCCCTTTGTCCTTCTCCCACTCTGCCTTTCTTCTTCTTTTTCTGACCCCTAAACACAGTGGGAAATCCAGTGCTGTGGATCAGACTGCAAAAAGTATTGCTGTTGTTATCTTAATGTACTGTTTAATGCATTGTAACTGTTTGTGTAACTTTAAAGAATTTCATAAAGAAAAAAGAGATAGGTACTTGGAGCTTGTAATCTAAGCTATACAAGGGTGAATACAGGAAGCGGGGGGAAGAAAAACAGGAAGAGAGAAATGGGGGCAAATACAGTTACAGTTGAAGATGATCAGGGTAAGCCAAAAGACTCACAGAATCAGATAGGCTTTGTGGAGGTATTTGATGGAAGAGATGGCAGTGTCACCACTTATCCAAAATGGGCACATGGCCATGGTTGGTGGGCCAATTTTGGCTCTACTGGACCCTGAATAGGCTTCACCATTACTCCTGGTGATAAGAGCATATTACAGTCTAGCTGATCTCATGACTCCTGGGGCTTGTGTGTGTGTGTGTGTGTGTTTGGAGATGTGGACCCCCTGAAACAGGCTTTAGGACCAAAACAGTACCTTCATGTAGTGTGTTCACCAGACTTTCCCATGGTGATTGTTTTTTTAAAAAAATCAGGTTTCAGACTCTAGTGGGGTCAAGGGTCAGATGTGGCTCTACCACAGTCTGCCTGCGGTCCAGGGAACCCTCTTTGCCATTCCTGGGTGACTGAGGATGAACAAGGTAAAGCAGTGAAGGTCACAGCTTCACAACTGGCTTATGATCTTGTAATATTGAACAGAATGCCAATCTCAATGGGGTTTTTTGGGGGTAAAAAAAGAGAAACGGCTGTTATGCCAAAACACCTTTGTGACTTTTTTTTTTGTGTGCAAAAAGTCAGAAAGTGTGAAAACCCCTTGCAAACTGTGCAAAACCTCTAGAAACCTTGCAGAGCAGAGAGAAGCCTTTTGATTTTTTTTTTTTCATTTCTGTGTGTAAATAAAAATTAAGTGAAGATCTGCATCTCTACACCTCTAAGTTCTGATCCCTGAACATCAGAGCACTGCAGCAGCACTGGTAAATGTTGTTGCACTTGCTCCTTCTGCCTTTACTAACTGTGAAATCCTTCCAGGCTCTTGAGAGAAGAGACGGTGGTGGGGGTAGGGTGGGGGCTGGTGGCAAACAAGACCAGCTCAAGATGTTTTGCCATCTGAGACAGATGCCCCTCTTCTCCTTTCCATAGATGGAACCTGATCGACCAGAATGCCAGCTGAATTTTACTTCTGTTTTGTTGGTGAAGTAGCATTATCTACATTGTATCTGAGACCAGTTTGACTGGGTGCAAGAGGGGCCATGTGATATGAATTGTTGTATCCTCCATCAGAAGGGAATGGCCTGGGGCTGGGGGTTCAGGAATGTCAGGCAGGAAATTATTGTTGCTACCTCTGACTTTCTGCTGTCTGAAACTATTGTCTCACTCTGCATAGTTATAGAGCGGAGATCTGAAGGTGGCTGGAATATATGCTGCATTTGAAACATGGTTTGCACTGTGCAGATCTCAGGACTCGTGTCCTCTGGAAAGGCTTGGCAGCTCATGGGGGAGGGGGGAGGCGGTACTTGTTATATTGCATCACCCTTTCTCACTTATGTCATGCTCTTTGCCCTTCCTCCATTTTGAATCAGTATTGGCCCTCTATACTGTTCAGTTTTACATAAGCGAACAGGATGTTTCACACATGACTTTTCTCTGTGTATCCAACCAGAATGAACAAATGATAAGAATCCAACAGCTGGTTGAATAGCTTCCAGATTGTGACAAAAACGGCTGTCAAACTCCCTGGTGCCTGGACAAGTTTGTGAGCGACTGAGCAGGTGTGAAGCAAACATTTTGCTAATTGCTTCTTCTGGAAAGGTGTGCTGTCATCAGATTTGTAACACCTGAAGTGACTGGACAGCAGGGGCAGGAAGACGGGAAAGCAGGGATGGGCTCCATAGCTTCTGGTAGATAATGTCTATAGATATGATCATCAGAAGGATCAGCTTCCACAATCATTATTTGTTAGGTCTCTCAGCCATGAACAGTAGCTGGCTCTCAGTTGCAAAAACAAACCTAGAACAAACAAAAAACCCACAGTGTAAAAAAAAAAAGTTTAATCTTCAATAAACACTTGAAAAAAAGGAAAGAATAATGTTACACTCAGTCAAATCTCAGTGGCAGAGCAGGCACATTGCATGGCAGTGCTCTAGGGACAGGGATGGGGGGAGGATTGGACTTGGGATACAGTTTTGTCAAAAGTAACATTTCATACCACCTGACATTGATAAGGCAATGTGCACTTAGTTTCCGCCATCTGCAAATTTTCAAGGGTTGCAGACCATTTCTGGGAAATGTGGACAGAAAATGCACATATTTCAAAGTGCAAACAAATGAAATGTACGTGCTTCTTAAAATAAATTGTGTACTTAGTGAGAAAAAGGTTCATAAATGCCAATAGGTGGACAACATTAAGAAACAGGCATAGAAAGAATGTGTTCTACCTGATACAAAAGAAGAATAGAAATTGAAA
The DNA here is from genome assembly GCA_948474755.1 of Ctenosaura bakeri. Classification (NCBI taxonomy): domain Eukaryota; kingdom Metazoa; phylum Chordata; class Lepidosauria; order Squamata; family Iguanidae; genus Ctenosaura; species Ctenosaura bakeri. The sequence goes on along the minus strand of CAOLHI010003154.1, from coordinate 108,748 downwards.
GCAGGTTGGGTTTGGAGAAGTTTGATGAAAGCAAGGCTAAGAAATGTTCATAGCCCTGTGATGATTATGGTTCAGTCCCTGGCCTGTCAAATTTGAAGTGTGTCAGAGGCTAGGATAGGAGGGAATGGGAAAAATATCAGGTAGCAGGTGTTGTGGAAGATGTCTGCCTCAGATCCTGGGAAATTGCTTCCAATCAGAGGTTACACTACCGAGTGAGAGGGACAAATGGTATGACCTGGCATAAGGACAATTCTTATGTTTTCTAAGACATGCAAAATCTTTTCTAAGGCTGGATCTTTCAACTGGATTTGGAAATATTAAGAAGAATATATTCTATGCAGTTCTGACTAGAGTTTATTTCCTTCAGGGTTACATTAAAAAAATCCTTGCAGCTTATCGTTTCCTAAGAAAACTCAGCATTCTAGAATAGTAATATTTTACCCTATGTCCACAAACCTCTGTTTTATGTGATAGGAATATACATTTTATACTCTGAATTGCATATGTAATTTGTTTCAGTTTTTGTGTGATTTTTTTTGTTGTTTATTGGCAGAAACAAGAAATAAACATACTCCAAATGCAAGAAGCACAGTATCTCCTGAATATAGTGAATGAGCATGCCATTCATGAGCATGGAGAGAATCTACTTTCCCCCCTCCACCATAAACAAATCCCAGAATATATACTGTCACTGGCTGTTGCTTGTACTAACTTTAGAAGGTGTTCATAGAATGTGGCACTCCTGGAGGCAGCTGTGAGAAGTTCCAAAGCCCTTGTGTGCATAGAAGGAGACTCATGACACTGAATACTGCCCATCATTATCAGAATGGTGCCAGTGCAGCTGGACTCTTCAGGACAAAGTGGCTGAACTTTTTAATTGTCAGGTATGATGATGCCATCTCTTCGCCTTTCTCACCTTGCCTCTGCTTCATTGTTGGCTTGGTCGGGGGATCAATTTCTGAGGAATATTATATTGCTACAAGATATTGTGCATGTGAACACATAGATATGGATTAGTATATTTGAACACTGAAACAACATATTTGACCAATATTTAAATGCAACCAGTTTTAATTCACAAACAAAAGCAGGATTGATAGACACTATATGAGGTTGCACAGCAGTCCCAATATGTACCTGAACATAGAATCACACAACACTGAAGTAGCTGCCTTGTCCAGATCACTACCTCCACCCCAAAAGGACAAAACTGTATACAAGCCTTTTGAGATTTTTGGAATATTTTGTCAAGGAAGGTGTTGTAAAAGATAGGAGTGGAAGGAAGAGGGGTTAGGAAAAGAGGAAAGACACAGGCCATTTCTGCACTAGGCTGTTATAGTGCTATTATTCTACTTTCAACATTCTATGGAATCTTGGAGTTTGCAGTTGTGGGGGGGGCTTTGAGGAAGTGGAATAATAGGACTGTAATAGTCTAGTGAGGAAATGGTCACAAATGCAATTCTACTTTATCTATGTTTCCAGCTGGTCACCTTAAAAACTAAGGCACATGTTACTTGCCTCATCACGGGAGACTATTGAAAATGGAATACATGTGGTAGGGAAGGAAATATATTTGAAAATATTTTTAAAAAATCATTTAAAATACATAGTGTTGATTGTTGAGAAACCCTGATGAGGAGAATCCTGGACTGATAAGAATCTTTGAGACTTATTCTGTGCAAAATTCACACATAGTTGTTCTGCACAGAAAACAGGATTTTCTGTGCAGTAAACAACATTTTCTGTGTGGAGAATAATATTTCAAAATAGAAATATTAATTTATGTACAGAAAATGTTGTTTTCTGTGCAGAAAAAGTTGTAATTGTGTATTTTTTTCTGTGTAAAATTCATACATGGTTGATTTCCATAGAAAATGGCATTTTGGCATAGTAAACAGCATTTTTGGCACAGAAAACTGCATTTTCTGTGTGGAAAATAGTGTTCCTGCATTGAATTACAACTATGTTAAAGCTTTTTAGCCTTTATAAGGCTACTTCTAGGGCCACAAAGGCAAATTTATAATAGTGCAAGGTAGTGGGATAAAAATGCAGGTTGCCTGCATTGAAATGCTAGTCAAATATGTTGTTCCAGGGTTCAAATATGCTAATCCACAAACTTCACAATGTGCTGTCCTGCTGCAATCAGCATTCATCACCCTAACCCCTCTGTCACATACTGTCGTGATGAGGGACTCCACTTCACATTTGCCTTAAAATATTATTTTCCACACAGAGAATACTGCTTCCTTTGCCCATAATGCTATTTTCTGCACAAAACCACATGATGCAAATTTTGCACAAAGTAAGTCCCGAATTACGAATAGCCCTTGTAAACTGCATGGTTTTGATGACATTCTAACAATGGGTAGAAAATTGCTGAAATTATTCATTGCTACTTTCAAGAAGAAACTTAGTGAAGAATTACGTCTCTAACTGTGGTGACTATTCCATTCCCGCTGTAATGTCTGTAGAGGCTCTTAAGGCACAGCTCCAACTCATCACGTTGTGGGTAGTTCTGCTTGGAAGCTGCTGGTAGTAATGTGGCAAAATGCAGCAACATGATGAGGCAGATCTGCATTTTTAAAAAAGCCTCTGTGCATTTGACACTTTTTATTGACATAAAAGTTGGTGGAAGGACATGGTTTTTCTCAGCATTCTAATGATAAGAGTAATGTGTGCCTCCACTCTGAGATTTGGAAGTGCTGGTGAGATTAATTTCAAAGGGATGACAGGGGTTCAGCCTAAAAGAATGTTGTGTTTATTCACCCTGGGAGCAAGCTGTAGCACCAGGCTATCACTGGATGCAAGATGATACCTGATGTGGGGTAAAGCTGCTGAATGCAATTGTAGCAGGGCAGCTCATTGTGTTTTAACAGGGAGACTTGCCAAGTGGTTTTTCTGCAGCGTGAAAAGTCATAAAACCATGTACTGGTAAGGCTGAGTGAGGATAACAGTGGCACAATGACGAGAGAAGACAGGGCTGTGATATAGAAACCCTATATAAATGATAAACATAAACCTTCATTCACCATGACATGCCAGCTCTTTTTATTTTCAGTTTGGGGTCAGTTGGTATAAAACACTTGGGTGGCATTTTCTCCCCGCTTTTCTTCGGCGCAGTCAACGATTTAGAGACACATATTTCTCCCAGCATCCAGCTAAATGTCACCTGAATCTCTCCAACATTGTATACTTTATGACATGAATGTTCCCTCAGAGACATATTTAATCCTTCACAGCTGAGTGAACTAAGACACTGGGGCCCCAATTTGATTACCTCTTCATTGTCACAACCCTTCAGAGCAGAGCCAGAAACCTTCTGTCTTCTCAGCTCATGTAGCTTTGCATGAATGCCAAATAACAACTGGAGGAGATTTGATCACAAGGCTGAAAGTGTATTCCTAGTTGTACCATTGCCTTACAGTGGTTGCAGTCCAGCCCACAGCTGTGTGCACTTAAATTTTCATTGAAATCAGCAGGTCAAGAGGGCCCGTGACTCTGGGCAGAATTCTTTGTCAATCACTGCTTGCAATCAAATGTAGAGTTATGCTTCCCATTTAAATCAATCAGGGCAGTCACTGAAGCCAGTGTTATCTGCCTTAAGGCAACAGGCAAATCTCTGGCTGTCTTTCTTCATAGTGTACTCTATTAGACACTTGCATGCCCAAATTTATGAAGCAAGCACATGAACTTCAAAATGACAACAACAAACAGATAATAGGTTAATTAGGGCAGCCTCTTTGGAAGAGAGGGAGCTGGCTTATACCAACGCAGAATATTGCTGGATCCTGTTGGCACACTAGACTAGCGCTTGCTGTTTTTTCAGCAGTGCCAGTGATAAAAGGCAGATAAAATCTGCCAGCTCTGAGTAACCTTTATGGCCACAGTACCCACAGTATGTAAGTATGTATGCATGCATGCATGTATTTATTTATGAAACATACTGTTACCAGAAATGGGCCTATATGTCCATCTAACTCTATATTGTCATCTCTGATTGGCAGGGCTAGTCCTACCATTAGGTAGACTGACATGACCATCCTAGGCAGTGGTCTGACCATTTCCTTCTCTTTTGGGACAGAATTGTACATGCCACATAGCCTGTGCTCAGCCCTGCTGTCCTGAGGTGTGATGGAGGATGATGTCATGCTGCCACAATGGAAATACCGTTCAACTGCCAGTCCAGTCAGCCTCTGTATATGGAACAGAAGGGAGGGTCGTTTTATCCTTTGTCTCCTCCTGCAAAATCTCTTGGCTTGGTCCTGCTGATGGGTAGTGGCTCAATAGAGTCTTGCATCTCATGTTACTTGATTTTTTTTTCAATGAAGATGTCAAGAATTAAACATGGGACCTTTCTGTACACAAAACATCTACTCTACTGTACTATTGTCCCTTTATGATACTCTGGCATGCCACATACGCTAACAGCATTGCCCTGTTGTTTAAAGACAGTAGTCTTGGGAACTTTGTGGAGTAGAAAGATGATTGCTCCCTACCTACCTAATACCACACAAAATTATCCTATTGTAACAGCATTTTTATTCTACTGAGGTTTTGTTGTATGATTTCACCTAATGTATTATACCACTGCAATCTTACCTGAAACACATCTAACATCCAGAACTATAACCTTCTGCATGTACACACACATGCACTCTTCTGAATGTTAACTATGTTTAATATTCCTGATAAGATTTTATGGATAACTGGCAAAGCAACATGCCTGGAGCATTGTCAATCATCCAGTTCTGCCACCCAGACTAATATATTTGGACAGCAAATCTGTTACACTGATGATCTCCAGAGTGAAGCGGATAAACCACATTAGTAAAGTCATCAAAAGAAAGCTAGAGCCACTTGTGTCAGACGGGGTCCCATTATCACTCTGCTCTGATGTTTTATCTGCAGGTCATCAGTCAGGTGTAAAGGTGATAAATGGTACAAATTTGCCACTTAACAGCAAAATGTGCCATTTGAGAGTGCAAGTGGTGATTTCATCCACACAAATTGGGATCATTTTTATCTAATTTTACTTTCTTGGAGAAATGGGACATCTGTCACTCAGGGCAAACTTGTGAGTCTCCCAAGTGACAGTGTTTACATGTGTTCCCAAACTTGCTAAACCATTCCCAGTGCAATGTCTCTCACTGTCATCCAGCTGAAGTTTTTCTCACCTGCTCTCTTTCAGTTACAAAAGCAGAAGCAGCTCCTATCACTCATGGCAATGAAATGGATCCTTTTTGCTGAGTGGCAGCAAGCTTGTTGTTGGGACAGGCAGGCCAGTATCCAGTTGGTTAGTCCCAATCAGAGTAGACACATTGACTCAACTATTGCATGGTGAGTCAACACATAGATAAACCCCTTTATTACATTGGGTTTACTCCAGTCAGGACTAATAGGGTTTAGATCATTGCTGACTTCATATCTTCCTTGTAAGTTTGTTTGCAAGCTTGTAAAGTGAGCCACAAATGGACTGGATGCAAGATGTAATATGCCAAATATAAAAAAATGAGTTAACACTGTGTGTAAGCATCTGAACCTCGAACAATAAACTACACCATGTCTATTTTAGAGAAAATAAAGCAAAAAAAAAAAATGATATACAGGTTGTGCAAAACCAAAAACTGAGTCTCATCCAAAGCCTTTTTCAGTTAATTTTCGCCCAAAGTTCATTTCCTAGTTCTTTGGTGTGGTTAACTGCCGTCGAGGCAACTTCAATTTATGGATTAGAGACTTCCCAGTCACCCTATCATTAGGTCTTGCAGATTCAGGGACGTGTCTTAGTTGATTGAATCTATCCATTTGTAACGTGGTCATCCTCTTTTCCTACTGCCTTCTACCTTACAAAGCATTACTGACTTGTATCATGATATGGGCAAAGCACAACAGCCTCAGTTTAGTCATCGTGGCTTCTAAGGAGAGTTCAAGCTTGATTTGCTCTAGAACTCATTCATTTGTCTTTTTAGCAGTCCAAGGAATCCGTAGAACTCTTCTCCAGCACCACACAGCAAATGAATTGATTTCCTTCCTTCCTTTCCTTCACAACTGTATATAGAAATTGGAAATACAGTAGCATGGACAATCTTAACTTTAGTATTCAATGATATATCTTTATACTTCAGGATCTTATCTCATTCCTTCATAGCTTCCCTTCCAGGTCCTGCTTTTGTACTTTCCTCCTTGACTTTCTTCAGTAGTTGTTTCAGGTCTTTCCTATTTTCTGCTAGTAATATGGTATAATTTTCATATTTTAAATTGCTGATGTTCTTTCTTCAAATTGTTATGCCTCTTTCCTCCAAGTCTAATCCTGCTTTATGTATAATGGTCAACATACAAGCTAGAATGATAAAATGCAGCCTTGACTGAGCCCCTTGCCAATTGAAAATCATTCTGTTTCTTCGTATTCTATCCTGATGGTAGCCTCTTATCCTGAGTGCAGGTTACCCATCAGGATAATCAAACAATGGCCCTTTCCGCATGCAGTTATTAAGCCGGGCCTATGCTTCTTGCCATGGAGGTCTTCTGCACCCTGGAGTGGACTAGGTTTGTTTTATTTACCTTCATTCCACATGTAATTCTGACTAAATGCGCCCCCATGTGGTGGTAAAGTGTGCTATTTGAAAACCCGAAGAAATCGCTTTTCTAGTTTTCCAGATTGATCCAATTCGTACTTTCAGAATGGTGTAGACATGTACATTCACACCAATGTGAATTGGTGGTTAGGGGAGGGCTCATGGGAGGGGCCAGGGGGTAGTATGGACTTTCGCACATATGCACGTACACAATGACGTACTAAATCATAAAAAAAAGGCCAATCACAGCCGACAGGGTGGGATGAGGGGAGTAGTGGGAGTGGCCATGGCGAAGGCAGTGTGGATTCATGAACTCGCACTCCTCCGAATCAGAATGGAACATACGCAGTAGCTGTGCAGAAGGAAATGAGGGAAAGTCCACCTTGTTTTGAGCCCAGAAAATCTGGTAAGAAATGGCATGAACCGATTCACTAGCCTCATATGGAAAGGGACATTGTAGAACACCCATTCCTTTAAGAGCAATCCGTTGTTTTTCATGATTCAAACCAAAAAAGAAAATTGCACAGTAGCTACACCATTTAGGCCCTTTCCACACTGGGCTATTAAAACAGCGCAGAGCGACTGTGGCTACGAGCCAGGACACCCACAAAACATTGCTGCCAGGGGCGAACTGCCTCCATCACACACACACACACACCCCGTAGCTACATGACTGTTCTATACTAACCTTTTAAAAATTTCAAATTCTTTCCAATGACTGCACACAGAAATATTTGATTTTGGAAAACTTTTAACAAACTGAATGAAATTCTCACCCATTCTTTGAAGGTTTTTTAAGCAGAGGCTGGATGGCCATCTGTTGGGAATGATTTGATGGATGTTCCTGCATGTCAAGGGGTTGGATTCGATGGCCCTGGGGTATCTTCCAACTCTATGATTCTATGATTCAGAGGTATATTATACTGAAAAGGGAGTCTGGTGCTACTTAAAAAGAAAAGAAGAGAAAAGAAAAGAAAAGAAAAGAAAATCACTCCCCTCTCAAAACCCCCCAGCATGGGTTGTCATAATCATGAGGACGCATTTTGAGCCACATTGTTATTAATGTGGTTTCTTTACATTCTTCTTAGGATCAATGGAAGCAGATTTGCTTCATTTATAGAAGCCTCATTTTAAGGCAGAAGTCAGAGGCCCAGTGAAGTTCCAACAGCCTCCAGAAGCCAAACCTTTCTTAATAAAATGCAGGGGAAAAATCTCTCTCCCTCTCTCTCCTTCTCTCTATGTGATCTAAATATTCACCCAAATGCTTCTTTCCATTTCCCAGCTATTGAGGCTTCACAACTTCTAGATGTCTTTTATGCAATAAGCATCAACATGCCTCATTTTCTCAAGGTTTGGATTCAATGGAGTGTAAAGAATCAAGATGTTTTATCTTGAGTGAAACAGCACGCAGTCATCAAGATCATATTCAGTTTTCACTTTGAGAATTATCAACATAATTGATTACTCAGAAAGAAGAGACAGTAAATAATTATTTAACAAGTTCCAAGGAGTGAATGTAATTGGCATAGTTAATCACATTGGTCAGTGAATGACTTCAAGATGAGCAATAGGAATGAAAAAAAAACTTTCACAAAGGGATCCATTTTGTGTTTTAACATATATTTTGTTTTACTAAACACCAAAAAAAAAAGAGACAAGTGCTTCATTCCTATGATTACTTGCAATTGTGGAAGTTCTGATGTAAACACTGAACATCCTTTCTCACAAGGATTTTTCTACTCTCTTCTATAGAGGGAAGAGCTCTCCAGAAGAGCAGCCCAGCATGATCAAAGGAGACATAGAGCTGCCTCTTGCAATTTCCTTCAAGAATCCTATGGACACTTTTGCAGTGTGCACTCTGGCAGTCAAAGGAATGTGCCCTATTGTCTCTACATAATTGAAAAGCGGGACCCTCTACCACCCCACCACATGCTGAATATTTGGCTCTATTCGGAGAACTTGAATCCACTGACAATGTACAGTGTGGTAGTGATCATAGTGAAGATGCAAAATTTTTTGCAAAGATGTGTCATTGGAACCCATAAATAGAGTTAGCATGAAGCAGCTGGTGAGACCAGTGTAATATAGGGCTTAGGGTGGAGGGAACCTGGACTTCCAGATTTAAGTTCCCAGAGAGCCTTGTAAATCACTTCCATGACTTTGGCCAATTGCACTCTCTCTGCCCAATCTACCACACATGAGAATAAGGGTGAGGGGAGGAGAAGGAGCTGGGAGGGGTATGTAAAGTGACTGGAGATAACTGAAGAGGAAGGGGAATATGAATGTAATATGTTCAGTAAGAATTAGGAATGACAAATAACATGTGACTACATAAAAATCAAATGAACAATGATTTCTCCAGCATGGGAAAGGTCCTCAAACAAGTCATTTTGTCCATCAGCCTTATCTAGGCATTATACCGAACACTGTAGGGATGGGAGGTGGGATTGCCTCATTCCTGACCTCCACTTGATTAGTCCAGTGGCTCTCTTTGTTGTCTTAGAAAGGGCTACATTGTTGTATCAATCAATCACTCAATTGATTAATCAATTCCAGGGTTTCTAATTATGAGCCACTCATAATCTCTATGAAGATACTTAGTGAATGCAGGTTCAACCGAGGACAGAAAATGTGTCCCTCTTCTTTATGTCCCTCTTAACATCTGCACAGTCCAAATGTCACAAGTTAAATTTAATGTCAGTTAAATTAATGTCCACTTGTTAAAAAAAAAAGTCATAGAGGAAGCATTAACATACTTTCATAGTGCAAGTTTTCACATGGAAGAGAAAAATTAGTTATCAGAATGATTGTAAACAAGGCAGTACTCAGAATGCTGTGCACTTACATTGAGTAGCATCTTCTTCTTAGCAAGTGGAGAGTACAGCCTTCCCATTGTGCTGTTAGTCAGTTGCAATAACATGATAGTAGTATCAACTGGGGAAGAAGAGCTGTGAGAGGCATCAATCAAGAATGAGTCTGTATGAACTGCTAGGGATTTCAGACTTGAGTCTCAGGGAACGGGGTGCATGTAACTTATTTTCCATGCCATTGTGGAAACTTGCAGGCATAGAAGGGAGCTGCTGAAGTTTAGCTTGACCATTGGGAGCAGGACTGGAAAGCAGGATGGCAGCAATAACTCTGCAGGAAACAAGGGCTTAAAGCTGGTTCTGATTTGCTAGGCTCCACAGGAAAAAAAGTGCTGTGATCAGTTTTGAAAGGCAGTTCCTCAATAAGGTCGGTCATCTCACTGAATAGGGTAAAGTGACCCCATCATGAAGTAGATTATTGGTGAAAGGGCCAATTGTTAGTTATTTATATTATTGTATTTTTACTTTCAAAGATAAGGGAGAGGTGCCAGGTGGATTTTCTGTCCCTATTGAAAAAAAACACAACCTTGGCTGGCTTTGAGTCCTATACACCCTGACTTGAATGAGTGGGAGAGACACTATTTGGTTTTCTGTCTCCAGCACCCTCAGATCTTCAGCAGGCCCTGCCATTCAACATGACAGTCACTGTAGCCCCCTCACCCCAATATTTCTTTGTCCTCCAATAAATGGGAATAACCATTCAGGTAGAATGGTTGGGCAGCTGCTGCTCCCCATCACTTGCTCCCAAGATGGATGCCTTACTCTTTCTGAATGGTGGGATCAGCCATGCCTATAATATGAACCCTCCTTACTCCATATCCAACCCTCTGGTGCGAGCTACCCTTTCTCTTCAAGGATAGAAACAAAGCCTCTCCTTGAGACAGAAGGACTGCATACATCACAGTAGAGGGCTTCTGTTGAAATGAGAGAGGTACCACAAGGTCTCTTTTTCTTCCTAGTCAAAATTAAAGTGTGTTGCCTGAGACTGGATGTTGACACTGTCATTTCCTTGCAGTCTTGATCTTACTTGCAGTGCTAGTAGCCACTGATAAAGACAGGGCCATTGTGTCTCTTTTGACTTCAAAGGATCTTCCACCCTTATCTGCCAGGCTGTCTTCCTGTCCCAAATCAGCAGATGGAATAGGGCCTTTTGAGCAGGTTCTTCAAATACTTTGAAGTATTCTCCTACTAGCAGCTGCTGTGCAAAACAGAATGGTCTCTCTTGTAGGGGCTCCTGATAGCTGTGGAGCAAGAGTGTGTGTGTTCACTGCTCCTGTGCTCTACTGCCAGAGGCATTTCCTACTCAGGGTCTTCAGATAACACTAGCCATTATTTGAGTGGGGTGTATGGAGACTCTCTGAACATGTAGGAATTCTCATCCACATGCTATGGTTCGACTCAATCACTGCCTTCCTCTGGCAGGAGGTAAGGAAGTATATCAGGGTACTGGATTTTTCTGCATGCAACTTACTCTGGGAGATCTGCCACTAGAAGTAGGCAGAGATTATGGATTCTGCAAGTGGTGTCTATGACCAGATGCATTTTCATACAAAACTGTTAGTGCCCAACTACAGTCCACGTATAATGCCAAGCAAATGATCTTGTAGGGCTGGTCACAATACTGAAAACAGCATTTAATGGGGGAAGGGGGCAAAAATATCCAAATGTGTCATCCCCTTTCTATGAGCCATTTAAAAGTTCATCTAGATCAGAGCTTTCCAACTTTCTCATGTTGGTGACACAGTTTTTGAACATGCGTCATTTTGAGACACAGTAATTCAGTTTTACTAGCATACAGAGGTTAAACAACAGGAAAGAAAGCCCCGCCCAATCCTGGCTCGCTGCCATTGTGCTCACCAAGGAAAGACCCGGGAAGGGTGGCAGCAGAGGAAAAGGCAGCCCCCCGCCGATCCTGGCTCACTGTCCTTGCCCTTGCAGAGGAAAGATCCTTGAGAGGGTGCAGCAGCAGTGGGAAAGGCAGCCCCTCACCTGATCCTGGCCTGCTGCTGTGGCAGTGGCAGCAGGAGAGGCTCAGGTGAGTGGAGGTCTTTTTCAGCCCAGGGAGGTGACACAGCTACAGACTTCAAGTGACACACTAATGTGTCACAACACACCATTTGGAAAGCCCTGATCTAGATTGATTAGGCGTTCCGAACATAGTGAAGTTGGTATCTCCTTCCTTATCCTTCCTCTCTCTGCTAACCTTATCTCTGGTCTTTCATCTGTTATGTCCTTGCCCAGTCTGTGTCTTTATGTGTTTCTGTCTCTGTTTGTTGTACAGTTAATTGCAGTTGTAGGGTTACCAAAAACGGTGAGGAAGAGTAATGTTGGGGAGATGATGGTAGGTCAGGATCAGAGTCCAACATGCTTGTGCTCTATTAAAAATTCCATAAAAATCTTACTTATTTTTAAATCACACATTGAGAAAGGTTCAGTTGATTTTTGGAGTAACTGGAGAGCAGGCTTCCTACTTATGATGTCTGTCTACAGCATCACCTTTGGCAGGCTGAGAGATAACACCGGTCTCAATTCATCATTCTTATTCTAAACAGAAGTGGGAAATGTGTGGTATCCTAGATATTTTTGCTTACAATGCCTCATCAGTCATAGCTAGAGAGGAGAGGTAGCGGGAGTTCAGGAGCAGGAATTGTGGGACAACGCTCTCCCTCCTTGTTTCCACTTTCCTGATAATTATAGAAGTTTGGATGGAAAAGAATTATTAGACCATATATGACAATTTTCTTGTTTGTCATCAGCCATCTTGGGTGACCTTGGTCCTTTGACTGCCTTTTCTCATTTATTGGGATGGTTTGTGCAAGAAAGGTGTGTACGTATAAAAAAAGATGTTCTGTACAGTTATAGCATTTCCACTTAATGGCCTGCTATTATAGACAGGGGTTAGAAGGGTCCTGCTGCAGTGGAACATAAAAGATATTGGTTACCATGGCAAACCAAACCCTACAGTGAGGGAAGCATGCTTTGCTTTAGTTTAAGTGCAAATATCCACATAGAAAGTCTTTTCTCATTTGGAGAAGGCCACAAAGTAAATTGTTCAAGGTTTGCTTTAGATAATGAAGGACAGAATTATGTGCAATTTTTTTGCTATCCCACAGCCTGGATGCTGACTTGGTAAGTTCCATTGATTGCAACTGAATTTACTTCCAATTAAAGGTGTTTAAGACCTGTCTAGAGCTGCATTCCTAAATTCAATTCCTGTGGAACTTATTTCAAAGTCAATATCTTCTAGACTGACATGTTAGATCACAGTAAACAAACAAACAAACATCAATTGGAAGTACTTCACTGCTGCCGCAATCATCTGCAAGACTATACTTCAGCACTGCTGCAATGCCAGTACATTGACACACATGGTGAAATTGTGTTTGCACAGCATTTGGTACATCCAGTTCTGCATACTCATTTCCTGACATGGTAAGAGCAAAGGTTGTTAAGTTCTGCTGACCCATTACATAAAAAAGGAAGATGTCACTTTGTGAGGTTCTGGTCATTGAGAGAGGACAAGACAATAGACTGCAAGGGACCACTGGTCTCTTTGTAGGAAACAGCTGGACTGTGCCTTAACTTAGCCCATCTACCTGGTTGTTGAAATAAATTTCACTGAGAGAAAGACAATGCTGAGGATGTTGAAAGACAGAGCAGAGTAGGTGCACAGACATTTGGTCAAATACCATTTGCAGTTAGGACAATGGTCAGGGTCATGGCCAATATGCTTTGCTGCCTGAGATGGCCTGGCAAATAATGCCCTCTGACCAGGTTAACATGGGGCAGAAATTTCACAGACACATGGGGCAGAAATTTCACAGACGTCTCTTCCCACCCTGGCTGTAAAAATAATAGCAGAGTGGACAACTAATAATTTATAAGATATTGGCACCCAAAGACCAAGATCTTATTAGCTAGTGTAAGGATGCAACAGTCATAGAAGCATTGCAACTCTAGGGACAGTGGCAAATGCTCTTTCTGTTATGAGAAAAAATTGCAACCCCCCACCCCACACCCAGCTCTTGAGTTTCTCAGGAGCTTGGAGGGAAGCCTTGTTTCTTGATGGAGATGGATGTCACTGGTATCTCCTCTACCACCACTATAGTCCATTCCAAAAAAATGGCTTACATTGTCCTAATGCACCTTTAGACTTTGTACCAGGATTCCAGTCAAACTGTGGTGCCTGAGGCAGCCTCCTTGCTGACTCACTGTGGATGAGAGTTGGTCCCTAGTAACTTCTACCCCGTTAGGCTGGGATGGGTTTGGATTTAGTGTAGCTTTAGCTGGTCTAGTATCAGCAAAATTGCCGGCTTAGCTACTAAGGCTTGTACTTCTACTCTTGCAAGAGATCTGAATCCATAACTCACAGAGGGGGAAGACCATCTGAAATGAGGGGGAAGACCATCTGAAATTGGGCTGAAGGCTGTGGGTTGTCTTCCACTGACTTGTAAGATCTTTCCAGATTCAACTTCAGGTGCCAGAGATGTCTTCCTGCTTCTTCATTGAGAATTTGTTAGTATATTCAGTGGGGAAATTACTAATATATTAAATATAACATTCTATTTGTTTCTTCTAAGGAGTTTAGAGGGAATTCTACATGATTCTCAGGCTGTTCCTATCCACCATAGAGTGAAATACACTCCTCAATTCAGGTCAAGGGAGAGTGCATAATGGTGTTTCAAGTGACTTGTTAGTAGTCCTGCTTAGATGCAGCTGGAAGAGCTGCACTGGATGCTTTCACATGCTTCTCCATTTCTTACCACCATACTTAGCAGTACGAAGACCTTTGACAAGAAAATAAATGTTAATAAGATGTGCCATTGGCAATGTAATTAAAACTTTGGAGCATTTTTAAAGTATGCAAACTGTCAAGTGCTACCCTGTAAGCAGCTCAGCTGTTGACATTTTAGCATCTGGAATATATTGAAAGGGGAAGGTCCCAAAGGGGATTTTCTCCCCCCCATAAGCATAATTCATGCCAAGATAAAGCAAGCCATACAGCAAGATAAAATAAATACAGCACTTGTATGTCCAAGTGAATTTCACTCACTCATGTTTGGCCGGTAATGAATGCTTATTCTCTCTAGGTAAGGGCTTTTGAAATATATAAATAATGATGCCTTATATAAAAATGTATGTGCTGCAGACAGTAGCTGGGCATCTGCCTTGCCTACTAATGAGGCTAAAGACACTAGAGTGAAGCTCTGTTGCCAGGGAAGATGCTGCTGTGCTGAGATTTCAGGGTCTAACAGCGGGCTCCTGGGGAGGGGGAGAGGTGGGCACAGGGTGAAAAAGAGTGTGATGCCAGCAAGTGAGCAAAAACAGTGAGCAAGGATTCCAAGCAGCTGCTTTGATGTGAAATGTTCACGTGGCCCATTTCAAGAAAATTACACTTCTACCACAGAGTGAAATAGAGACTCCCCAGTTGAGGTCAAGGGAGAGTGCATAATGGCGTTTCAAGTGACTTGTTGATGTCTGGAAACCACTGCTGTGACCTGACATGAAGAACTTGATTCCATTCCACTGAATCTCTGTAATTGTCACATTTTTCAGTTTCTGTTAATAATTCTGAAGTACTACCAGGAATGAAGATTACATGGTGGTCAGGTGTGGGAGAGAGAGAGAGAGGGGAGCTGTCTGTCCACTGTGCAGGAAACATCAAATTGTGAGAATTAAGCTGATTTCAGTCCATTAAACCAGGATTCCATCCCAGATCAGAGTGATTTAGGGAGACACCTGGAGATAGGTGGAAGGGGTCAGTAGTCACAAAAAGGCTTTAATCAGGGCACTTATGCATTCAGGATTATAAGTACAGGATTCCAGAAGGATTTCATAATTCTAACCATGCTCTGCATTGTTGAATCTTGAAGAAGTCATTAATGAGACAGAACACAGTTTGCTTTTTCCTCAGCCTACTGGGAAGGGCAAGATTCCACCCCCTTCTGCTCTCTCCCCCTTCCCTTTGATGAATTAATTGAGAACAAACTATGTTTACATTTTGATCTCAGTTTGCAACAATGGAAGTAAGCTAAGGACAAAAAGGGAAAGTAGGAGGAATAGAGAGAAACTGGGACATTTTAAAAGCAGCTGAAAATGTAAGACAACAGAGGATTAATCGGGACTTTTGGAAGCTATGCTTTTTGGTAGGACCAAAGAATGGCAATGCCAACCCAGTGGTGAAATTAAGTCATTTTAGACATTAGGTTTTGCAAGACTCCCACCCTGTGTCCCTCAGCTTCCCCAGAATGCACTACTTTGATTCAAACTATGATTAGCCTTTCATGCTGATTATGCCAAGTGGGTTCCTGGGCTTTTGTCTCAGAATCTTGCCTTGGTGCCCCCAGCCCTCCCTAATGGATATGAGAGGAAGAATTTCATCATGTTTTTGGTTCCTTTGGCTTGCCTCAGGCCCAGGAATGGCCCTTTCTAAAGCAGGAAATATATCGGAAGTCATATGGCAAAATTGTCCTCTGCACCTTATAGAAGACACAGGAGGCATATTTTGAATTTCAACTTTAAAAAACATAAATTTTCAGGGAGGGAGGACACACCGTGGGGGGATGCACCTCTCTGAAGTCTGATGAGGGGTGTGTGCAGCCCCCATGCTTCAGATTGTTGCCTGGCAGTAAAGCATAGTCTAAGTTACACCAGTATTAGCAAGCTAGAGTAACTTAGAGGTGTGAATCATCTGGACCTCCAAATATTGTTGGAACTGTAACTCTCATCTTACCACCATTAGCTAGGGTGGCAAGGCAGCACACACATTCCCTTGCCCTTAGATAGCAGGTCTATTGGCTTACCTTGGTTGCAATCCTAAGTCCTAAGTTCTAAGGAGGAAACCCCACTAAATGCACTGGGACTTTTTTCTGAGTAAACGTGCACAGGATTGCCCATACATATCTTGCCAAAGAAGCCTCAGTTTTGAAAGAACATTTGCTGGGGTGCTGTTTGTATGTCTCACAAGAACCAATTGTAAGTATTCTTGAGGAACACTGACATGTGGTATAAAGCAGAAGAAGATGGATGTCTTTTCTCTGGATTTTCTTAGATGGCAGCTCAGCTCTGAAGTAACATAATAAACTTGATTCCAAGGCAGATAGTAACAGTGTTATGACTGAAGCTGCTCTTTGGTGTGTTGGTTTAGGATGCTTTTCTTACTGTTAGCAGGCTTTACACGCCTATACTCACTAACTGCTAGTTTGCTAGCTATGTTATGAAAGTAGGACAGTGAAAAAAGTTGACTGGAAGAGAATCAGTTCATTCAAATTGTGGTACTAGAGGAGAGGAACCACCAAAAAGCCAAGTTAATCAGTCTGAGAGCAAACAAAGCTTGAACTCTCTCTAAAATGATTCAACTGAGGCTCCTTCCTATTGAAGGATATAGCCCAGAAAGAGGAAGAAAAATACAAGAAGTGAACAAAATGGGTCTGCCAATAGTGCCATCAAGAAAGATCTAGCTTTTTGGAGCATGGTCTACACTTTCATGAAGAAGGATTTCTGGCAAAAGATGGATTGCACCTCAATGTTGTTGGAATGAGTGTCTTTGCCAGGAATGTCACAAATCTGGGTTACATGGGGGCAGGGTGATAATATTCCAGAGAGCAGGGTAATAGCAAGTGCTGGGGAGAATGTCTTTAATGGTTCAGGAGAAATTTTGCCAATAATGCTAGAACTCACGAGTGGGGAGTAAAAAACAGCAAGCAATCAGATGGGGAGAACAATCCATGGTCTTAGATGTGTCTATACTAAGTCAGGAAAACTAAAGCACAGTATGAGTTCTGGCTCACTAGCAAGATCACAAATGATAATAAGGGGTTTCTTGGCTATGTTCTAAACCAGAGGAAAGGCAAGGAAATGGTAGGGGTACCATGTAAACAAGATGGTAAAATCCTAACAGGGGGCAGAAAGAAGGCTGAACTGTTTAATACCTTCTCTGTCACAGTCTTCTCCCAAAAGGAAAACAATGCTTTAACTGGTGAAGATAGAATAAATCATGCAGTAAGTGGACTACAGCCAAGAATAAGAAAAGAGGCAGTAAAGTAATACCTAGCTACTTTAAATGAATTCAGCTTTCCAGGACCAGATGAGCTGAATCCAGGAGTACTAAAGAACTTGATGTAACCTCAGAATCACTGTCAATATTCTTTGAGAATTCTTGGGGAACAGGAGATGTCCCAGCTGACTGAAGGAGGGCAAATCAATTCATCCGTCACTTTATTTATATCCTGCTTTTCTATCAGGCTGTCACTTGAGGCAGCTTAGAAGAAGACAGAGAATACAATGAAAGACATACAGATAAAAACAGTATTAAATAACGGAATTAAAACCAAATGTTGTCCTATCTTCAAAAGGTGCAGGGGAGAGAGATCACACAACTACTGACCAGTCGGTTTGACAGTGGTATCAAGAAAGGTATCATTAAACAGTCTGTGAGCGCTAAGGCCCTTTCCACAATGTACCTTTTCACAGAGATGGGGTGCAGGGATCGTGCGAACAGCCTCCAGCTAGATGCTCTCGCATCCCAGTTCCTTCAGCTCTGCAGCTGCAGTCCGCTCTTGCAAGAGCCCCTTCTCTTCCTTCTGCAGTGCAGCCTGGGATCTTCCTAGGCTTTTCTGGGGCAGGAAGCTCAAGTGCTGCAGCTCTGGAGCTCTGCGCACACGGCAAGTGCATGCGGGGACCCAGAGCGATGCGCGATCGTGCACCATTTTCGGCTGAAAGCTGAAAATGAAAAAGTGCACAAGCGGTGCCTGCCACACCCTGGAGCATCGCACAACTGTGAATGCGTCGTGTGAACCGCTCCTCACATTCGCGAAACACTCAAGGGGCCCTTTCACATTGCAAATGCCGTGCAAAAAGGGTGGGAATGCTGTGATTATTAAGAGCTAGAATGCTTTAAAAAAAAACAACATGCCAAACCTATTTTATCTCCTTTTTTTTTTTTGAGAGAGAGGCCATTTCCACACTACACTGTTATACACTACACTGTTCCATTTTCAACATCTTGTGGAATTCTGGGGTTTGTAATTTACTGAGGCCAAAGAACTCTCTGGCTGAGAATTCTGAATGCCCCTCCCTAAACTACAAAGCCCAGGATTCCATAAGATGTTGAAAGTGAAATAATAGCATGATAAACAGTGTAGTGCGGAAACTGCCAGAGTTACAATCTTGGTAGATCAGGAGAGTGCTGTAGATGTAGTATATCTTGATTTCAGTTTGACATTTGATAAGATCCTCCATAATATTCTTGCAGGCAAGGTTGTGAACTGTGGTCTTGACAGTGTTACATCTTGGTGGATCTGTAATTGGTTGACAGAACCCAGAGAGTACTCACCAACGGTTCTTCTTCATCCTGGAGAGAAATGACTAGTGGGGTACCACAGGGTCCTGTCCTGGACTTGGTGTTGTTTAACAACTTTATAAAAGACTTAGATGATAAAATAGAAGGCATGCTTATCACTTTTGCAGATGACATCAAATTAGTGGGGAGAGGTAGCTAACACCACAGAAAACAGGATTAGAATTCAAAATGACCTTGACAGAAAGAATAAATGGGTCAAAACTAGCAAAATGAATTTCAACAGGAGATCTTATAATGTAATACATAGAGGCAGGAAAAAAATGAAACGCACAAAGATAGGGTGTGTAACATTTGCTTTTAAAGCAGTACAGGTGAAAAGGATCTAGTGGTCTTAGCAGACCACAAGCTAAACATGAATCAATAGCGGGTTTTGGAAGCCAAAGCAATTTTGGGCTGCATCAACAAGAGTTGAAGGAAGTAGTAGCGCCAGTCTATTCCCTGTTGAAGGAGATAGTAGCACCGCTCTATTCTGCTTTGGTCAGACTGTTACCCTGTGGGTTTGGGGGTCCCGGGAGGGGAGCCCAGATTGCCAAATAAAATACCAATTGGGGGAAAATTAGCTGGAGCACTCTCTTGGCTAATGAGAGGCAGGGTAACTTTGCAAGGATCTTTAAACCCAATGTCTACAGCTTCAGGTCAGGGAACAGGCATGCGAGTTTAAAAGTAACCAAAAATAACAGTTTTATTGAAAAACAAACAGAAAATAAGCAACACACACACACTAACTAACTGGAAAGCAGAATTGGAGAGCGTAGGGATGGGTAATACGACACCTGGTCTCGTTGTCCTGGAGAGAAAAGATGGGGTTCCAAAGAGGAAAGCTCAGCGTGGCTGGCTGAGGGGAGTTTCCTTAGACGACCAGCAGCAAGGCAGGATGGCAGTCCAAAGTAGTCCGAAGACCGTTTGAAAATGAGGGGTTTTTATAGGGGAGTTTATGCCTACCAGCTATGGCAAGCTCGGTGAGAACCAAAGGAGTTTTAGTGCTACACATAGGATTTGGCAAAGGTCAAATTTAACATGATGAGCTTAACACTTGATGACAATAGTTTGGTCAGTATGTAAATATCTTGTTTACTGGACTGGGTCTGCTGAGAGCTGCGCAGCTATTGTGAAGTTTGCAAGTGGAAGTTCCCAGAAGCTACGAGTGAGGCTGGGGTTGCTGGTCTCAATAGAATCTGGAATGTGAAAACCATTAGCGGCCGCACTCTGTCCGTGCTTGTCCAGAGAAGCTCACAAACACGTGGAGTGAGGTGACTGAAAACGGTCCAGCTAAGGCCGAATTGCTTAATATCAAAGTGATATCTGGGGGTCCTCACCTATAGTGCCATAACGGAAGTTACAAGACCTCACCTGGAACATTGTATGCAGTTCTGGGCAGCACCATTCAAGAAGGATATTGACAAGAAGAGCAGCTAAGATGACCAAGAAGAGCAGCTAAGATGACCAAAGGTCTGGAAACCAGACTTTATGAAGAACAACTTAGGGAGATGGGTATGTTTACCTTGGAAAGGTCACAGGATAGCTATCTTTAAATATCCAAAGAGATGTTGTGTAGATGATGGAGTGAGCTTGTTTTTGCTGCTCCAGAGACTAGAACATGAACCAACAGATTCAAAGTAGAAGAAAAGAGACTATATAAATATTAGAAGGAACTTTTTTTCTCTAAGAGCTGTTCAGCAGTGAAACAGAGGTGGTGGCCTCTGCATCTTCTCTCTTTGTAGGTCTTTAAGCAGAGGTTGAATGGACATCTTTTATGAGCTCTTTAATTGGCAGGGGTTTGAACTGGATGGCCCTTATGATCCCTTCCAGCGCTAAAATTCCATGCTTCAGTGAGGCTACTATAGACATGCCATAAGACCACAGGACTCGTTAGAAAAGACAAGAATGCTCAGCAAAGTGGAAGGCACTAGGAAAAGAGAGAGACCACATTACAGATGGATTCATTCAACAAGGAAGCCATGGCCCTGAGTTTTCAAGACCAGAGCAGGGCTGTTAATAACAGGTGTCTTGGAGGTACCACACTCACAGGGTTGTCATAAGTTGAAGCCAACTTGACTGCAAACAACATCCACATGAAACCTTATTTTATAAGAATCTGGACACAGCAGATATTTTGTTTTGTTTGCCTGTGAGGGTTCTAGAAATCTGGTGTTCAGAAACAAGAGGTTGGATGGGAACTAAAAGATGTTAAGCCTGGCACATTAGAGGGTAGTTTTGTGTCTGATGTGATTCAGTGCTGTGGTTCAGTTTTTTCTTCTTCTTTTTAACTTTGGAAAAAGGATGCTGTGCAGAGGGGTTCCTTAGAGAAAGTTAGCAGATGTTGAGAACTTGCTGGCACTTAGCTGTGTATTAGGAGGCTTAGGATGAAAGTGTCTCTGGATGATGCCAATCTCAAAACACATACAGATTGTTTTGTTCTGCATATCAGACTAGAACAGCAATACCACTTTGAAGTGCTTAATACTCTTTCCCCTCCCTGTTTTTTGCTGGACGTTTCATTTGCTTTAATTAAGTTGTCTCTGGGTATCCAGGCTTACTTTCCAAATGGCAGGCCTGTGCCAGTGGATTCCTTGCCAGCAAAGTAATGTATAAGCTTGTCCCTTAGTAGTAGAACCTTTCTTTTTAAAATTCCATTTCTCCATAGAAATCCATCAGACTCGCATTGTGTTGGCCCTCATAACAATGATTAGAAGGCCAAAACAGATTCATTTTTAGAGCTCCATCACCAGATCTATGGACTTTTTTAAAAATCCAACAACTTTATTACACTAATTTTGACTGAAAAATGCAGCATTGAGGAAAAAGAGAGCTTTATCTTTTTGATCTAGGTTGTTCTCTCAACTTCACCATACAGCTGCTGAGGCTGTATTAGCCCCAGTGAAGAAGGGGGAAAAAAATGAAAAGGAAGTACCTTAATCAAATCTTTAAAAAGAAAAGAAAAAAAAAGATCTTTTGATTTTTTAAAACAGATTTATTGCAACATGAGCTGTTGTGGATTGCAGCCTGCTTTCTCAGATGCATGGACTGAAATATCCAAACCTGAGACATATACAATGCACCTCCATATATGCATGTGTTCCACAAAAAAAAAAAAAAAAAGGAAATGCTTGCATCCCATTATCTCCAACATGTGCCGGTTGCATCAATTGATGTTAATGGATGTGATGCTTCGTGTAACCTTAGATTTGTATATGCCAAGGTCACACCATAAGAGCGCACACATCCATATGCAAAGTCACATATACACATGTACCTTTATAATATTAAAGGTACTGAAATCCTTTTTTTTTTTTTGGTATGCTGGAACATACTTATGGGGCTTCCACTTTGGAAACAGTTTTACCTAGAGGATCCTCTCCAGCTATCCCCTGTGAGTGCATACAGGTGCCAAGACTGATTTAGACAGGAAAACACATGGACGGAGAGAGTTAAATTGAAACATGGCAGCCCTCCCAGCATTCTTGTTCTAAGCAAAATAGGAAGTCCTCATAATTTCTTATTTTAAAATAAAATCAAATGTCATAGAATCATAGAATCATAGAATCATAGAAATGTAGAGTTGGAAGAGACCACACGGGCCATCCAGTCCAACTCCCTGTCATGCAGGAACACCCTCAAAGCACTCCCGACAGATGTCCACAGATCTGAACACAGGTCTTCTGTGTCATGCCAGCTTGGGGCCCTAAAACTGATTGTGAGCAGGTTGAACTGATTTAGTGGAATGTTTTATTTTTAATACCCCTCTGTGTGACTTCAGTGTTTTCCTAGTTTTCTTGTTATCTGAAGTTGGGGTGGGACAGAAGTCAAAGGAAAGACCCGCATAGATTCTGCCCAACTATCATGAACAGATAGGAACAGCACTCTCATGATGCAGACTGTAGATATGTGTGGATACAGTCACCTACACACTAGGTAAAAACATATTAAATAGGTTTACTTGCAAAAACTAAAAGTTTTATAACATCTGATGGTAAGAGGATTTGTAGCATGCACTCTTCAAACATGGAGAACAAAGAGAGAACTGCTGACACCAATGTAGAATGAACAAATTCAGACTAACTGATGCAGGAAGAGAGATCAACAGACAAGAAATGGCATGAATACAAGATACGTCTACATTCTTAGAGACACATGCAAACTAGCAACTGCTGCATATAGGTATGCTAAAATGGCTATCTCTAACAATCTGAACAATCTTATCTTGCCCTACAAATCTGCCCAAATTCTTAAGATCTTTGGGGAAGCACTCCTCTCAGTCTAAACAACCTTTCCAGGTATCTTTGTTGGAACAAGGGAGAGGGCCTTTTCTGTGGCTGCTCCCAGCTTCTGGAGCTTCTTTCCAAGAGAGGTTAGTATGACACCCTCTTTGTTGAAGACTTCTTTCATCTAACAGGCTTTGGGGAATGGATTGTTTTACAGTGAAAGAGCTTTATGGAGTTTGGTGTACTATTTTTAATTCTTTGCTTTTTTAAGTGGCTTTAATTCTATATATTTTAAGTGGCTTTAATTCTATAGATAATTTAATATAGATAATTTAATACTATTTTAATCATAACTTTTTGTGTGTCTTTAGCCATATGTGTCCTTGTATATGGCTCTGAGTGTCAGCTTTGTGAAAAGGTTGGGCATAAATTAAGTATCAATTATTAAATATTAGCCAAGGATAAGATTTAAAATGCTTCAGGATGCAAAAGAAAGAGGAAGATTTGATCTTCCATCATTGAAAATTTATTATTATGCATGCTGCCTACATTGGATTAAAGACTGGATTCAGTTAGAGAGAACAACCACAGAAGATTTGGAAGAAATAACTAATAGATTTGGATGGCATGGATATTTATGTTATGATAGATTAGCAGTGAATAAAGAGTTCAACAATTGTTGCATCTGGAAGACACTGTTAAAGGTTTGGCTACAAATAAAGCGGAAATATTATACAAAACTTCCAACATGGACTTCACCACAAGAAGCGTATAAAATTGATCCAACAAAACAAGAAAATTTATTGACATATCAAGACATATTGAAATGGGAAGGGGATAAACCAAGAATGTGTACGGTAGAAGAATTAAAGGCTGATGGATATGAGTTAAATTGGTTCCCATGGTGACAACTAAAGGACAGGTTTAAAATGGATCAAAAACTGTATGGATTTGAGGGAAAAGAGAATGAATTGGATTTATTCATGAAAGGAAATCAAAAGAAGAGAATTTCAAAACTCTATAAACTATTGTTGAAAAGAGAAATGGAATCAGAAGTAGTTAAAGATACAATGGTTAAATGGGCTTAGAATGTGATCACCCAATTGAACTAGAAGTTTGGGAGAAAGTATGGAAAATGGATGTAAAATTTACACCAAACTTAAATTTAAGAGAAAATTTTTTACAAGATGTTACATAGATAGTATATGACCCCACAAAGATTACAAAAAATAATTAAAAATGGGAATGCGAAATGTTGGAAGTGTGATGAAAAGATTGGGTCCTTTTTTCATAAGTGGTGGACTTGTGGAAAGACAAGAAAGTTCTGGAAGGGGATCCATGATGAAATTCAAAGAATTTGTAAAATGAACTTTGAAATGATACCAGAATTTTATTTGTTAAATATGTTAGAACAACAAAGGGAGATTAGAAGTCACCAGAAGATATTGTCATATTTGATAACAGCTGCGAGTTTGATATACGCGCAACATTGGAAAGAAAAGAAAGATATTGATTTAGGAGAGTGGAAATTAAAAGTTCTGTATATGGTAGAGACAGAAAAGCTAGCATTTTCATTGAAAAATAAACCAATCCAGAACTTTGAAAGGGAATGGAAAGGAGTTTTAGATTGGATAAAAACATAAAGGTACATGAAACCAAAGAAAGAGATAATGTAATCTCTTCTGTAAATGGGAATGTAATTGTTATTTTTTTTTTTTTTTGGTAAATGGAAGCAAAGAAGACTCAACTGGAGAATAAATAATATGGAAGGGGGCAGGAGGGTGTGATATATCTGTCAACGGGGTATATCCACTCTGTTTTTTATGCATTGAAATTTTCAATAAAAATATTTTTTTAAAAAATCAATGATAAAATATTAAATATTTAAGTATCAGATAGAAAAATAAGACCAAGCCAGCAGATCTCTGTAATGGAGAAGAGTATTCCTCTTTCCTGTTCTTGTCTCTAGTCATTCAGACTGGTCAGGAGAAGAAAATAATCAAACAATGTTTAGCATGTTTCTGGACTGATTGTAGTAAAAGGCATGGTGTAACTTTTCTGTTTTGAATTCCTTCATGATATTTTTGGGGGGTGTGGAGGGGAGAAAAAAGAGAAGAACTGGTAAGAAAACATGGGAATTAAAATGGAAGATACCATCACAATGAATTCCCCTCCCTTCAAGCAGAAAAAAAAGTTTGTGAATGAGGCAGGATGATTATACAATACAACTTTGCAGTCCAATAGTAACTGATATTCTGACTAGCCTCAGTATGATGCATAACCATTGTGTATAGGGGTGGGGGTAGAGGGGAAGGAGAATCATCTGTTCTGGAAGGAATAATAATGATAATACAATGTGTTGCATGCATAAAAATATGATTTGTATATCTTAGAGGTTCACAGTCTAACTACATGTGCTATTACTGTATTGTTCAGAAATTCTATAATTGGGTTCTGTTCAGGTTTCTCCATAGGAAACTAGCAAGTAGGTGCATGCAAGTTATTATATTCCTGCCGTTACTTCTGGCAGGAAAACCATCCAGCTGAAATAGCCTCATTAAAAGCAGGGTAGGAGAGACTTCTTGACTATTCTAGAGCCATTCAATCCATTTAACGGCTAGGCTATTGGCTGGCCAAGAGCATTGCTTTACAATGAAGCTAAATAGAATTAGTCATAACTTTCAAAGCTGTTGAGAATCACACTTACGTTCTACTAAACAGAAGTATTTCCAGCTGGTGTGGCAGCTTGTGGGGCTTGTTTGGCAGCAGTATTGTGTCATCTTTCAAGAGAGACAAAAAGGGAAGAGATGCTTACGATTTGGTTTATGGATTTCGCTGCGTTGCTGATAGATGCAATTGCTTGGTGAGGTTAGCACAGTTCATCTGGTGCCGCTATGACATTTAATAATAATAATAATAATAATAATAATAATAATAATAAGAAGAAGAAGAAGAAGAAGAAGAAGAAGGTTATATTTAGAACCTGGCAGGAGAAGCCTGACATGACAAATGCAATGGCTTGGTTTGTGCAAATTCTCCCATAAATGAGGACCACTCACTGGGGAAACATTGCTAGGGAAGGATGGAGGGAAAAGCCCCAGTATGGAGAAGCCCATAGAACAGTTGCAACAATTACAAAGCATAATAGGCTTACACATGCAGGGTTACACTATTGTGCCACACTGAGGCTGATCCAAGATGCGTGGCTACCTGAAGGAAAGAACAAGATGACACCTCACATCATTAAATTGTGAAATTCACTATTACAAAAATTGTTACTTGGTTCCAGCTTGGATGGCCTTAAAAGGGAATTGTATGAAATTCATGGAGAATGGGGCCAACAGTGGCTCCTGATCATGATTAGCATATGTTGACCTGAATCAAAGGTGTACTGATGAGGGCGACTAAGGACATTGCGTCTCCCAAATATTAAGTCAGTCATGAATTTTGCCTTTCCTTACCAAATTTGTAGCACTGTACTGGAGGACTTAGAAATACAGTTTAGGCATCAAAAAAAGAGGTAGAACTGCAATGGTAACACTTCATGAATTAACTAAAATGTTGTACATGTACAAGGAAGCTTTTCCACGCAGGGACACTTTCTATGCTGCAGGACTCACCTTTGATGAGGCTACAGGTGTGTGAAAAAAATCATACTCTGCCACACATGCTGTTACCATCAAGGCATTCAGTGCTTCATCAGGGAGAAGCAAATTTAGGAATCTTGGTTTCTGAAAGTTAAGGAACATATTTGAAGGAATTTCAAGTGGGCAGTTTATCCATAGGTTTGCTAGAAAATCACAGTGCATTACATTATATTAACAGCTCAGATCATTATAGTGGAATGACTTGCACAGTACATGTTTACTTTGTGGTCAATGTTATTTACGTAACTATTTTGCAAACAGAAAATACTATCTTTTAAATTGATTTTGCCATTTTTGGAGGGAAGCTTCACTTCTAATTTAATGCATTTTAAATAGGGTTACTTTTTACATTACCTATGAAAAATTTTTCCATAGTAACTTCTGCACATCCTATTTTTCCCTCTGTCCCTCTGGCCTGAATCCTGTTGGTTAGTTCCAATTAGAGTAGAGCCATTTAAACAATGGAATTCACCTATATGTTGACTCACCATTCAACAATTGATGTGGTGGGTCTATTCTAGTTGGCCTTGACCAATCAGGTTCAGTACCAGTACCAGAGATATTAAACCTTTCTATGTCATTTTTAGGAAACCATGATTGGGAAGATGCAAGTGCATTCATGTCAAGGCAATGGGCTTCCCGTAGTGAACTGCTTGGTGACTGCATGAAAAAATATGGCTTGACTTCAGCCTGATCCATCAGGGCTCTTCTTATATCTGCGAGCTCTTATGTTCCTACTGCATATTTGGCAACTGACTGGTGTAGCAGTTGAATCTTCTTCAACACCGGAGTTGAAGCAGGTTCTCTAGTGCCTTCAAAAGCCAGAAGGTAAGCTAAGGAGTCTCAGGACAGGGTCACTGAGAACATAAGTCTGTCCTCTAGTATTTTCTTTCTCCTTTCTACTATCTGTTGCTTGCAGTGGCTGCTTCATACCCCCTAATAGTAGGGCTGGCCTTGGAGCCTATATTAACTAATCTGCTATAATTGCTACAATCTAATTTGCTAGATCCAGCAATAAACACAGATTATTAGACCCCATAAAAATGGTCAGAAACAGTAGAAGACAATTTTGTATCAATGTTTTCCCACCCTGATAATGAATGCCATTGGGCTGCTTAAAAGCCATTTAGAAGATAACTAATCCACATGAAGTGACCATAAACAGAATGTCTATACATATTTATCTATTTGAGATAAGCATGTTTGAACACCACATGTTTCCAGGCAAGTGCCATTCAGACTGAAATCAGGACCAGCTACCCATGTGTTGTTCTACAGATGGAGCTACAATAGATGCTTTAACTTCCAGAAGAACAGCCTTTTTAGTCTGTTGCAGCAATACAAAAAATCTAATCCCCAGCCTAAATCTAATCCCCAGCCTAAGGAGAAGGGTGATTTTTGCTACCATTTTCCCCATCCCCATAGTTTTGTTGGCATAGCTCAAATAAAAGATGTTTTTTACAGCAGAAAAATTGTTCCAACTGAAGTAGACATACTCCAGAGCAGACACTCAGTGTGCTTGTGCTAGTCTGCTTAAAGAAGAGATTAAAAAGTAAATCAATGCAAGTCTAACATCAGAAATGGCAATATTTAAAGGACATATCTGAGCTTCCCAGGATATTCTGTAACTGACTTTATTGTTGTTGTTGTGTGTCTTCAAGTCATTACTAACTTATGGTGACCCTAAAGTGAACCTATCACAGGGTTTAATAGGGCTGAGAAATAGGGCTGGAAATAAGGTTCTATTACCCAGCCATGGATTTCCATGGCTGAGCAGGGAATCAAATCTTGGTCTCCAGGGTTGTAGTCCAGCGCTCAGACCACTACATCATGCTGGCCTTAACATGGACATTATTAACCAAGGAAACTTTGGATAATTTGAAACCTTTGCATTAGATTAATAAAAAGTTGAATTCTATAAATTCTATAAAGAAGAGTGAGCAGGCTTGTTTTCTGCTGCTGCAGAGACTAGAGCACAAATTACAAGAAAAGAGATTCCACCTAAACATTAGGAAGAGCTTCTTTACTGTAAAAGCTGTTTAGTAGTGGACTAGATTGCTTTGGAGGGGCAGTGATCTCTCCATTTCTGGCAGTTTTTAAGCAAGTTGGATGGGCATCTTCCAGGAGTGCTTTATTTGTGTATTCCTAAATGGCTTTGGACCTTGTGGTCTCTTCCAACTCTAAGATTTTATGATTCTATGTATTAACTAGCTTACCAGCACCAGAAGCTGTCTATGCCATCATTAACAACTGTTGTGTGAATGGCACATAATTCCCAATATCAATACTTTCTATATTTCATGCTTATCTTACTTGACTGTTTCCTTCTCCCACCTATCCATGTCTATAGGGTTGTGTATACATATGTCTCTGTGTGTGTCTGTGTGTGTGTGCATGTATGCATGTGGTCAGGGTGACATTTCATACATCTGCTGGACTTTGTCCATGAAAACCTTCACTGTAATAAATTTGTTAGTCTTTAAGGTCCACAAGACTCTTCATTGCTATGACTACTTAAGTGTTCTCCACTCTCCTCACCCAGCCATTTCTTTCCATCATTGCTATGCTTTGTTCTGCTTCTAGCATTATTAATTTATCATATTTCGAATCATTAAAATGGATCTCAGTTTGGATAATGGTGGCAGGAGATCTGGCTTTCTCTCCAGCCAAGTGAAAGACATGTCTGAGATGTGCTCAGAGCTCATTTTCAGGCTTAAGATTTGCAGTCACAATGGGTCAGTTGATATGATTGAGATATAATACGGTTCTATTACCCATACCTGAACATTTCAGCTTTGTGGAGAGCCATAGGTCCCTTTTCTTCCACTTCCACTGCATAAATCATTCATGTTAGCCAGATATAATGAATATTAAATGGCCTATGGAGGAAATCATATTAACAGACTTCTTTTATTATTAGAATGACTGCTGGGAATTATGGACAGTCACTTTAGTGAAAGATGCGTAAGACAAAATAATAAAATATGGAGATTGGTAATAAATCATTTTGACCAGGTATGAAAGTAATAAACATACAGAAATGAAAAAGCAACCACTTTGACTAATGGAGCCATCAGTTTTCTGTTGCCAGAGGGTTTCATCCTTCCTTCCAGGAGATCGCATGAGATTGCACAAACCAGTGAGTTGAAAAACCCTTGTAGAATAAATGTATGTGTTTCATCTACTGAGGTTGTTCACTTAGACTGTTAGCAGACTGTCAAATTAGCATTCTCACTCATTACCTGTTTTTCCTATAAATGAGGGCTTTCCTTCAGGGATCTACCTGGTGGTGTTGGGGAGGGATTCTTTGATGTTTCTGACTCAATAGTACATGGGGAGCATGTGTGTAGCTTTCAGACACATTCCGTCAGTGTATCAAATCTCTTTTCTTCACTTCATATGCCCCTCTGTCCAACTTTCTCTCTTCCAGCTTTGACAATTCCCTGGACCAGTGCAGATTTAAATGTTCTCATTTTGGCCTTGAACAGCACTAACATCTCAGATATTACCCCTGGGTAAAACATGTTTGGCTCAGCTTTGATCTCTGAGGTGAATTCAAACCTGGCCCAGCTTAATGCTTGTACACCATAGAGTGAGCATACAGAAAATTCTGGTTATACAATGTGAGGTGCTGGCATGAATGTACCAATGAGTGGGCAAAATGAGGACACTACCCTCCCCCATAAAGTATTCTGTACTCCCAAATGAAATTTCCTTCAGTCCTCAAATTCCTAACATTGGAATAATTTAAAATGTCAGTTGAGCCGTTCGAAATATAGTTCAGGCATCTAAAGAAAAGAGGTCAGGCAACATGACCAAAGGAATGAGGACACAGCAAATGGAAGAGTTCTAGGTGTGAAGAGTTTTCAGCTTCCTACTCTGCAATTCTAGAAGCTTGGAGACTGAAGGGAAATTTCATTTAGGGGACAAAATCCTCATTTGGAGAGGCAAAGCCCCCATTTTGACCCCCAGTTATGGGATGGTGGCGGTGGGGAGAATGAATGCATTGCCTGTCCAAATGGGCACATGGGAGCAGATAGTGGATAGCATTCAGTTTCTGTCACAGAGCCATTTCTCTTTCCACCACCTTGTTTCTAACTGTTGTATCTAGAGAGTCAAAGGCACAATGGCTTTCAATTCCATCATTTCTAATGCTGCCTCTTTGATCCTAATGGTGAACAGCAGGTGAGCCCAGCTTTCCACATTGCATTTAACTAAAGCTGCCTCTCCCTTCACTCTTAATGACTGACGTGCTCCCTCCCTCCCCAGACCTCCCTTGTTTGAAGCCTATTTCCCAGCATGCAGTTGGTGTGTCACAAAAGAACAAAATTGCAGGTGTTCTCAAAGGGCTGGTTCACTTAAAGAGCTGACTGAGGATATTTCTCAGATTAGAAAATGGAAGGGTTATATTGATTTTGGTCCAACAAAGAGCTTTGCTTGAAATACAGGGGTGCTTATTGACTGACTAAACCGTCTGAGAGTACCTGTGGCATTGGCTTTTTCTGGTCCTCACCAGAAGATAATCCTTCTCAGTTTTTCTTTTGTGTCTCTGCCTGCTTGTCTTGCATAGCAAGAGTTAACTGGATCAGTGAAAAACAGAATGATTTTTAAAAATTAATTGCCATGCTTTAGAATTATGGAACTTAGAATGTGCTGGGTATTCTTCCAGAATGAGCTCTCCCAAATAAATCATGAGCATTATCATTGTTGGTGCAATTGATCCAGCTTCCATGCTGTGGAGTAAAGGACAGTACAAGGCGGAGTTGTCTCCTACTTCTCGGTGGCTTCAGGGAAAATATCATCTCAATTAAAAGCTACTGAAGTTACCTGCTTCCACAAGACTTAGCGTTTAAAGTCAGACATTTGCACTCCTAATGTTCTCTTTCTTGTTTACAGACAGTGAAAGAAGAAAGGAAGGAAGAGCCATCTTCTACACGTCTATTCATAAGTAAAGCCCACTGAGTTCTGTGGAACTTTATCCTTGTGGAACTTTATCCTTCATATAATTGGGTACAAGATTGCTGCCAAAATGTAAGTATTCTCAGTAAAACTATGTGTATTTTATATTCATAAAAACATTTCTGTAAAGCATTTTGGCTTGAACAAGGGCCCCAAGGTGGTTTACAAAACAAAACAAATTTTAAATATACCAAAATTGAAACACAATATTGAAATAAGAAGAACACTTAATACCTTCCACTTTGTATTAAAAACCATGAAAAAAGGGAGGAAGAATAAAATATTTGGCTGCCTCTCCAAAAGCCACCAGGAAGGGAACTAGTATAACCTGCCTTGGGAGAGAATTCCATAACTGGGGAATCTCTAAAGAAAAAACTCTGTCTTTTGTTCTCAGCTACCAGACCCCTTTTGGCAGTGGAATGTACAAGAGACCCTTAGAAGATGATTGTAATGTACAGCTACATATGCAGGATAGGAGGCATCCTTTCTGATATTCTGTTTTCAAGCTATTTAGGACTTCATACCAAAAACCTCAAACTGAACCTCCCAAAGAAATTAGAAGCCAACACAGCCTATATAAGTTTGGTGTAATGTGGTCTGAAAACTGTGTTACCTCTTATCGTAAGCCTTTAGGTCAACTCCAGCTACTGACAACCCTATAATAGCATTTCCTTGGCAGGATTTGCCTTCCTCTTTGGAGGCTAAGCAAGTGTGACTTGTCCAAAGGTACCCAGTGGGTTTCCATGGCTGAGTAGGAATTTGAACCCTGGTCTCGCAATGTCCTAGTCCAACACTCATGTTTCTTGCTGCTGCCTTTTGTGCAAGCTGTAATTTCTAAACCCTGCAATGCCCTACTCAGAATGTATTGCAGTAATATCCCATGACAGAAGCAGCAGGCAAACTCCCCAGAGCAATGTTTCATAGTAAGTTAATTTGTTTTAAGATATATGCTTAGCTTTAATAAACCTAAACCAGGACTCCAAGCAAATCAAGGTGGAATGGGAGCCGTGTGGAAATAGAGCAAAGCTGTCTGCAAAAGGCTCCATAACTACAGCTTTGACAGGCTCGTGCATCTCAGTGAGATAGTAATGGCAGTGCTGTATCCAGAGGTGTTAATCTGTCTGTCATCATTTCAAATTTATTTCATTTATCATATAGAAAGACAAAATCATAGTTTTTCATGTTTTATCATGAATGATGTGTCAACTTGGTGCAACAACTGGGTATTACGTATCACCAAAGATTCGTCCGTTGATGAACTTATGGAATGCATCAACAGAAACCTAAAGGCAGCTTGCCATTGGCTTCAATGTATGATGCGAAAGGCCCTGACCTGTGACTTACACTGGTCTAGGGTCACAAAAATATCCCTGGGGAGATATTTTGTTCATTTTCTGAGAAGCTCTTCAAAAGCAGGTGACAGATTCTGGTTTTGCACCAGCCAAAAATAGATATTTCACAACTACCCAGCCTGTATCTTTTCCAAAATGTAATACTAGATAATGATCAAACGCTGAAACATGTTTGTCTTGTTCATGTTTTTCTGGAAGGGGGAATCGAAAAGTTTCATGAATTATATGTACACAATGTATACCACTAGACCTGCATAACTTAAGCCTACCCAAACTTTAAATAGGTATATATATACTGGGGCCTATTAGGTGTTCTGCAGTCCACATGAAAAGAAGTGAAGCTGAGGTAAGCCATCTCACATGCTTGGTGGTTTTCATTCAGCTTATGAAGGACAAGACTCACACATACTTCTAAATTCCATGCTAATAATAATTTGTCATTAAATTTCTTCTTGAAGGAAGTGACAAGTAACATTAGCAATTTTCTTCCTGCTGTGAGAAAAACCTTGAAAGCCACATATTTTTCAAAAACTATTTGCTATTTGGGACTTCTCTTGTGCAAAATTTACGCATGATTTGAAAAAACAAACAAACAACTCTAGCATTTTATTCACAGAAAGAGCTGTTTCCTGTACAAAAAATGCTGTTTTCAGTGCAAATTAACAATGTGCAAATTTTGCATGGAATATCCCCTATTGCAGTATTTTCTGCACAGGCAACAGGTATTTCTGTGTAGAAAATACTATTTCTGTGTAAGAGTATTATTTTCTGTAGAGAAAAAGATATTTCCTTGCAGAAAATGATTTTTTCTGTACAAACCAATCACATGTGAATTTTGTGCAAACTGTAAGATTCCTGTCAGTCCAGGATCGTTCTCATCAGAATTTCTTGATACCTAGGGGGTGGGAAAAGAAGGTCAAGTTTTTGAATATTTGTGAATCCTCCTTTCATCCCTATTCCACATTCTTGACTGGAACAGAGCTTTCTAGTCTAATTGTATCTTACACCAAATGTTGCTGGAAAGGGGTTTAGTACAAAGTGGCCATATGGAAATAGACAGGGTTCCTATTCTTTTCATCATGGTATAGAATAAGGAATTTCAGCATGTGTAGCTTATCTAAGAAAAAGATACCCCTAATATATAGGGGATGGGTTCAAAGTACAGTACCTGTGGATTGTCAGAGAGGCAGTGAGGAAAGACAATTTAGTTCCTTTGTTGTTAATACATTTTTAAACTTTTGTGTGCTGTGAATTTTTAGTTGTGTTTGTTTTAACTGTTGTAAGCTGCCTGGAGTTCTCAGCTGGAAAAAAGGGTGAGACACAAATAATAATAGCAATAAACCTCAAGGGAGGCTTCTTTTCCTGTCTTCCTACACACTTGAAGTCACATTCTTGGATTGTTAAGCCATAGGAAAGAGGAATCATGGAAAACGGAGGCTTGACCAACTGGAGACTGGAACTGTGAATATCAGCACTTCCCTCCCTACTGAGGAAAGGTACTTCACATTAAACAAGGTCACTCCTAACTTTAGGCAAGATGTGGCAGGCACCTCAGGTGTCAGGTTTGGGATGTCATACAAGCATTGCAACTTGCTAGGTGTTTCAGAGATTTCTGGCTTCCTGTGCCAAAATAACATTTCTTGCTGTCGGTACTGGGCCCCTTTATCTTGGAAGTGGGTATGAGACATCATTTGTTGCATTGCCTTAGGTCGCAAAATGCCTTGTGTTGACCTTGTCACTGAGGCTGCCCAAGAGTGTGTGAGAGAAGCATAAGAAAAAGGCAGAGGCCAATGGTAGAAGACTGGTATTATATCTGTTAAACAGATGAGTGCAATACTTTCTTATTGCTGTGTTTACATTTTATGTCTTCAACTGTGTGAAATTTGTATCCTCCGACTCTCTCAATTTGTCAGGGACAATCCCAATTATTCCTCTGTTCCCCCACTTTTTCATTTGCTTTTGAAATGTCCCAGTTTCTCTCTCCTCCTCTCATGTTCCCCTTTGCCCTCAGCTTACTTTAATTGTTACAAACTGAGTTCAAAACGTAAAAGTACTTTGTGCTCAGTCAACTCAGCCAGAAGAGACCAGAGGAAGGTATGGAGTGTTGCCCTTCCTTCTAAGCTCCAACAAAAGGAAATAGCTGCAGCCTCTCTGACCTCTGTGTTCCTCTTCATTAGTAAGTTTTTGGCATCTTAACCACATTCTGATGTTGCTTGGCCACACATGTCCCAGTTTCCATCTCTGAAATGTTGGAGGGTATGAAAATTTGTGCCCATTCAATATTGCTTTAATATTTGATCTTGTTTTGCATGTTAGTTTTGCTTTTTATTTAATAGTGCTGTAAACCACCTTGAGTCTTACAGAAAGGCAGTACACAAATCCAATAAATGCATAAAATCAATAAATTGGAATGGGTGTTATTCCATTACGATGCATCACCAATGCAATACTAGCCAGACATACAATACTAGCCTATACTGTCTGTATAAAATGGGCAGACAGGCAGTGTTCCCCTTCTTCTGGCCAGCCAGCAAGCTTTAGCTCATTTGCCAGCTCCTTTGGCAGGCAGATAGAGACTAGTGCTCACTGAAGGAAGTGTTTGTTTCTCTTGTTAAACACCAGCAGTGTCAGCATTCCACAACAGCTCCAGCAAATTCAAGGACAAACATTTGCTGCTCAAGAATGTATTACTCCTATTATTCACAGACCTCTATCACTGACCTGCCAAAATTACTGGATTTATGGTGATATCTTATTGTTATTTACTGATTCTACTGATCACATTTTACTGTATACCTGACATTGGCCTGAATTGACATTTGTCAGTTCACAGATAAGGTTGGAAGATATGCCATTGTGATAAGATTACTGTGTCTAAAAGAAGGTATATGGCTAGTAAATCTGGAAGACAATGGATAGTGAAAGGCCTTTTCCGCATTGGGCTATAAAAATGGTACAGAGCGACCTCCAACGGAGGTCTTCTGCACCATAGAGTGGATTGAGGCAGACTACTTTTTGTAGTTCCATACCTCAGTCCACTCTGGAGCGACCGGAACTGGTCTCACGGCGTGGAGCGTGCAACCCGCCGGGTTCCGGAGCAGATTTGCAGGTGCGCGCAAGTGCATGCCTGCAGATCTGCCGGGGGTGGGCTTCCAGCTGGCGAGCTTCTCTGGTTGGTGGAGAGCCTCCACCAACCAGAAGCTGCCATTTGGGACACCGGAGGACTGCGGAGCAGCAAGTTTGCGCTGCTCCTCGTAGCGACGGACTTGGTCACCTGAAAACAAAGCTGCTAAGTTCTGTTTTCGGGCATTTCCCCCCTCCCCACACGCGGAAAGGGCCTAAGTCTCCATGATTGTTTATGCCAGCCTGAGTACTTTTGGGAATATTGTGTGTGGGGGGGAAGGGCATCCAGTATCTCTTTGAATAACAGTTTTCCTCAGTCTGTGCAATGGCAGCTGGGTGGTGCTAGATGTAGATCCACCCCTCTCCAACCCAAGGAATCATTCATTGGCCATTTTTTTCTTCCTTCTTGGACCTCCTGCATCTCCTTCTCCTGCCTCTTCTGTGTAACTGTACTGGCAGAACATTAAAAAAGTAAATTGTGGTCAAGCTGTACACTGTATTTGTACTTCATTATGGTAGAAAACTGGAAATTATTAAAGCACATAATATTGGAAGTTGTTCATCATACTTATATATAAAGTGGCAAAGTTAGCAAATATTCTAATATCAAAACGCACCATTTGGTGGAAACTAAGTTTCCACCAGACAAAACTATGCACTGTCCCCCTCTTCCCACACAGAGAACTCCTGGAACCCCACCCTAGATGGCAGGGGCAGGACAGGAGACAGTCACACAGTATCTATATTCCTAGAGCTGGACACTTGATGATAATGTCATCCTATAGAATTGTCATTTAAATTTTGCCTGAATCAGTTTTTTTTCCAGGGTGCCAAATTGGGGAAGATTGTGTTACTGCGGTTATGCTATGTCTGGTGAGAGTACTAGATATCTCTTGATATCAAACTAATTATTTGACCTTTCTCTGCCACCCTACTCCACGTGTTTGCAAGGGCCACCGGACAAGCACATAATAGGCGTGGCCGTTAATGGTTGTACATTCCAAACCTCATTTAGGCAGGCAACTTAATGCCTCTCCGATGCTTCAGGGACCATTCCTTCTTGCAAACCCGCCTTGCTCAGTGCGACTTTACACAAAGACACCCGGCCGAGTGCCGAGTCAGTCCTTTATGTTGGGCCATTTGCATACTGGCCATACTATTGTCATCCAGCGCTAAACTCATCATGTAAAATCTGACATTTTCCAACGCCTTTGTCCTGCTCTAAATTTCCTTTGTTCTCACTGAGCATGGCATGGCCTGTAGGCAAAATCCACCCTATAAAAGGTCCCCAATTCCAAGCCTTCCTCGGATCACCCTGGACTTCCATCTAGCCTTGCTGCCGCTCTGTCCAGTGAAGTTTTCCCCTCAGTTCCCTACAACTGAGTCTGCACTCCTCGGATCACTCTGGACTTCCATCCCGCCTTGCTGTCGGTTCATCTGAAGAGTTCCCCTCAGCGGACCACGCTGAGTTTCCTCCCCTCAACCTCTGTTTCTCTCCAGGACTGCGTGAAAAGGTGTTGTATTACCCATTCCCCCGAAACTCTCCATTTCTATTTCTCAGTTAGTTCGTGTATGTCGTGTCTTTTGTGTTGTTTGTTCCCAATAAAAATATTATTTGTTGCTTTAGAACTTGTCTAACCACTCTCTGACCTGACGCTGTAGACATAGGGTTAAAGATCCCAGCTGAGTTACCCTGCCTCTCGTTAGCTTGAGAGAGTGTTCGAGTCTAATTTCCCCCATCTTGTGTTTTTATTTGGTAATTTGGGCGCCCCTTCCGGGACCCCCAACATACAGGGTAACAACTGGATTACAACATCAGACAGATTCAATACAGTATGCCCTCCACATTCACTAGAGTTAGAGGCACAGGACCCCCACAAAAGTGGAAAAACCACAAATATCAAAATCTGTGCATGTCTGTGGGAAGAGGCTGAGACATGGTGGGGAGAGTGGGCACCCAGAGTCCAGACCAGGTGAGGGAAAGGAGAGGGAAAGGAGTAGGTCAGCCTGGTAGCTTGTACACTCTCTCTTTCCCCTTCTCTTTCCTTGGGTGTGTGTGAGGGCATCAGGAGAGGGTTTAGGGTGCTGAGAAATTGAGCTGCAAGCATTCCTTAGCTGGCCAGGCAGTGGCTGGAGTGGGGGAGGAGAAGGACTAGAGGGGATTTTTCTTAAAGAGCTGCATGGCCTGATAGCAGCTGCCAAGAGGGAAGGTTCCCTGGAAAAGAAGCACTTGAGATTGTGGTGAGGAGCGGGTTGAAGAAACTCCCAAATAATCAAATCCATGAAAGTTGGGCAACCAACTCTATTTTCATAAGCACCTTTAAATTCTGTTCAGGGTACAGATTTTACTGAGGTTGCTCAGTGACCTGTCTTTCCTCTCAGTTGGCTTTTGGTTCTTCCCAGGAAGAAGAACACAACAAGAATACTTGTGCCTTGAAGTTCATTCATGTTAATCAGCTTTTGGCTATACTTTACTGGAAAGTTCCGGACTGAACAGATACCTTTTTTTTAACATCAGCTGGAGACAGCAAACTGAAAGTGGCAAATCAGGACGATGAACCATTCAAAATCTTTTAAAATTACATAAAAGGCAGCTCTGGTGATGGTGAAAAGTAAAACCAGTGCCACCATACAAACAAAAATTTCATGGCTGGTAAAATGGATGGTAATTTAGAGTTTGCACAAAGTAGGAGTAATTCAGGTACATGGCAATATTTGCAATATTCTTCAAAACAAGATGGAAAGTGCTGTGGCCAAGAAAAGGACAATGACCAATAAAAATGCAAAATGTGTGAGACATTTTTTCAAAGCCTTTGTTGGGTAATAGACAGAATGCCACAAACTTTTGTTCAATTAAATAGATGGAAAGAAAACCATATCGTTAATCTGCAGAGGACATTAATGAAAATGGTGACTTTTAAACTCATCTCAGGGGAATATGGAAAATGAGCTAAGGGAGGATTACTTGGCTAGTGATTTGTGCCTGTGTCCTTCTGAAACAAATGTCCTGCTGGATTTCTCAGTGGAATGGGATAGTTTCCAAGCTAGCAGCTAAACAAAAACTGTCCATGTGCACACTCCACAGGGCTGAAATGCCCTCAGTACAGGCCAGATGGTACACTGTGATGTAAACATATCCACTGTAGGGCTGCCAGCTTATCGACTTTTTCTTCTAGAAACACCCTAGTCCCAAACATATTGATATCGAAGTGAGCCCTATTCATTTTAGAAAAGCTTACATTTAATTAATTGGGTGCATAAGTTGAATTGCCATGTATGCAGGGCTGAATCCAGATTTACTCAGGCTTTCAGGGGACCCAGTGAAATCAATGAAACTAATTGAGGTCACATTGATTTCAGTGGGCCTGTTATAAGCATGATTAAGTTTCAGTTCAACCCATGGCTGTGTACATCACTGTCAAATGGGGAAAAGATGCCCACCTAAGGAGATATTTTGGAGTAGAATCAATGATATGAAATATAGTGCCATTCAACCTGTAGCAATATTGTTTGTGAGCTACCTTCACCCTATGGCACACTGGGAATATATGTATTATTTGGAATGTGGAGCACGGACATTCTGAAGACTGAGGGCTCCATCCAATGTCACATAAATATATTCTAGATCATGCCACGGTACTTCTTCTTTCTTACCTTCCTACTATGCTCCCCAAGGCCCCCAGCCCTCTGGAGCATCAGATTTGGAAGAGATACACAGAGCACTGCAAAGGGTGGGGAATCTGTTCTCCCAGCTCTGTCTCTCCTGCTGCTGCACAGGAATCATTGTATACAGCTCTGGGGGGTGAGGGGATGGAAAGTCTTCCAACTGATTGTTGCAGTTCATGCATTTTTAATCAAGTTACCATGTGAGTTGGCTCAGTCATATTGAAAATCTTCATGAGATGGGGCTGGTTGCAACTCCAAACAGAAGTTCTTGTGTAGTTCTGTAATGCCCTGCTTCCAGAGCATGGACTCTGACTCAGAGTGTGAAGCAGAGGGCACACCAGAAGGCATGCCAGGGCCTGCTGTACAAAGAGAAGTTATAGTGCCGGAAACAGAACAGGTGATGGTGCCAGCTCCAACAGAGAGTCCTGCCTCTTCAGATATAGAGGAACACTTACCTAGTCCCAGCTTCACACAGCACAGGCAGCAGAAAGAGACCCAGTGTTGCTCTCTCAGAATTTATAATTGGCAACAATCAATCAAGGCACAGCTGCGCCAGGCTTGGGGTCTATTTAGTCCTTCCCCTCCAGGAGTTGTCAGAGCTTATCTGACTGCTACCTTGCTGGATGCCTTGACAAATGGTCAGATTGACCTTGGACACTCCTTTGCTGTGAAATCCTGCTGGACTTTGTTTATGTTGGACTTCATTTATGACTCTTTGCTTACTGCCTGGAAGTAAGTAACAAGCTGGGAGATATTCAGTTTGTTTGTTTGATTTATCAGCTGTGCAGGACTGAGATAGGACAAGTTTGACTTTCATACTAGCATATAGAAACATTGAGATGATCCAGAATTAGTCATATTTTTAGCAAACCTATTGAAACTAATGGGATATAGATCTGATTTGAGTGGGTGCACACTAACTCTGAATCAAACCCATTGTTTATGACTTCACAAGGCAAGTGGAGCTGACCTATTTCCATATATACCAAAAGCTATGAAATTCATATATTTTCATGGTGCTTCTTATGAGACCATAATCTAAATTTCCCTACAGAGACCTGTTAGAATCTTAAGGTCCACAGGGGAGGTCTTTCTCTGAATCCTGCAACCCATCACAGGCTTATTTAGTGAGGACACAGGAGAGAGCCTTTTCAATGGCTGCTCCCACCCTCTGGAATTCCCTTCCATGGGGGCTACAATCCTCCCCCTTAGCCAGCAGGCAAAGAACTTTTTGTTCAAGCAAGCTTTTAATGTATAATTACTTTCAAAAGTCTTCTGGGGTGTGTGCGCGTGCTTTATTTCTTAACTTTTTGTGTTTTTAATGAGTTCAGACTGTTTCAATCTACTGTTTTAATTTGATTTATTATTATTATTATTGTTTTTTAGCTGATTCTTTTTGTGAACTGCCTTGGGTCCCATTCAGGGAGAAAGGCAGCATAGAAATGAAAGGAAATGAATCAGTGGTGTTCAAAGTGGTGGCCCCTTGTCTGGTGCTGGTCCCTGAACCATTGACTGGAAGTACCTAGCAAATTTCCAGGAATGAAAAGAAGAATTGTTCCCAGTGATGACAAATATAGTACCACTCTTTGGCACATGGGAAAAAATAATTTCCAGTCCCCTGCCTCATCAGATAACCTGAGAAGCACTGAATTAAATAAACCCTGATTATTCAAGATACGCTTTTTACAAAAGATGCTTAAGTGAAGGTTTGCAATTGCTGTGTCTGCAAACTACATTAACAAAAAGGTAATTACAATATTCAGTTGGGCGAAACTTGGCTTTTCTCTGAATGCTGTGTCAGATTCACAAAATTTAGAAATAATGAATTCCAGGCTCAAGCCATAGCTCCCTATGGCCAATCTCCTCCCTCCCTCTCCCTGCCCCCTGCTTTTTCATTGAATAACAAAGTAGAACTTCATAACATGTACATGGGCTGGAGGGAGCCAGTATGGCACTATAGTTTGAACATTGGACTGCAACTTTGGAGACCAGGGTTCAATTTCTCGTTCAGCCATGGGAAGCCCACTGGGTGATCTTGGACAAATTATGCTTTCTTAGCCTCAGAGGAAGGCAAAGGCAAGCCTCTTCTGAACAAATCTTGCCATGAAAACACAATGATAGGTTCATCATAGGATTCCGATAAATTGGAAATGACTTGAAGGCAAACAACAGAGGCTGGAGGAGAGCAGCAAGGAGTCTTGTAGCACCTGAAAAGCTAAAAGATTTATCATGATATAGCTTTTTGTCAACTACAACCCTGCAGTCTACTCTTACTTCTCTCTCTCTCTCTCTCTCCCTCCCTGGTGCGACATACTAACTCTGTTCACCCCTCTGGATTGTAAGTCCTCTCCAGGTCTCCAAACAGATTATGCATGTGTGAAGATGAGCACACTAGGTCTACTTCCCTCCTGCTTCACTTCCATCCTGTTGCGGGTGAGCTTTCAGTGCTTGGAGAGCTTCCTTCTCCCTGGGGTTTAGAACTAAGAGATCCTGAGTTTCTAAATCATTCAGTAAAACTATATGAATAGAAAAGCACAGCAGACATTTCTGGAGGGTGACGAAGACAATGATGAAGGGGAGGTGGCTAATATGCCTGCAACCAGTAGCCCATCTTGAGTGAATTTAACCTGTGAATAGAGTGTTTGTAACTCTGGGTGGGTTGCAGGTGAAGCTTTGTTAGAGTCTTAGGCCTTTTCCGCACAAGGCGAGGGAATCGCCCTGTGTCGGTACCCACCGGACCTGTGTGCTCCACCCGCGGGTCCAGGTTGGTCCAGAGTAGTCCGTGGCTGCCGCTCTGCACTGCTCCAGGGACGAAAATGGCAGCTTCTGGTTGGTGGGGGCTCTCCACCAACCAGTGAAGCTCGCCAGCCTAAAGCCCGCCCCCGGCAGATCCGCAGGCTTGCACTGGTGCGAGCCTGCAAATCTGCACTGGAGTGCGGCCATGGAGTGGTGCGCTCCATGCTTTTGAAAGACCTGTTTTAAGTGGTCTTTCAAAAGCATGCTGAACAACCACTTTGGGTTGTTCCGGAGCAGGCTGAGGTCTGGAACTACACAAAGTAGTCCGGACCCAGTCTGCTCCCAGGTGCAGTCATCCTCCCTGGAAGACGCTCTGCACCATTTTAAAAG
Organism: Ctenosaura bakeri; assembly: GCA_948474755.1. Lineage (NCBI taxonomy): Eukaryota > Metazoa > Chordata > Lepidosauria > Squamata > Iguanidae > Ctenosaura > Ctenosaura bakeri. Next base: position 65,873 of record CAOLHI010003154.1, on the reverse strand, counting down.
CCCCATGCAGAAAAGGCCTTAGTTACTGTTTCTTACTCAATGGCCTAAGAGTATTGTAAACTACTGTTAGGGACTTTAGGGGCTGAACCTCAGACTGGGGTCAGGCTAGCAAACACCTGTGGACTCCATGACCCTTTCCACAGGACAATGCTCTTGCCTGTCATCATGTCACAATCCTGGCAGTGCCTCTTCTAAGATGGGAGTGAGTCCCCAGTGCTCCTCTCCACACCTGACCAGCTGCCTGCAGATGGGAGCATGAAGGACACACCCTTCCTTCCACACTGCAGCTGGCCTTCTTCCCATGTTGCAGTGGGGAAGGAAGTACATGAACATGCTTCCAGCCCTTCTGGATGGCTAGCTGTGATGGAAGGCTTGTGCAATCAGGGGTCATTGACAGAGTTTTTCCGTCAATAATATACTCTGTGATCGCTCTGACTGGCAACGTGAAAAGGGTGGGACTGCAATGACATCATGTGGAAGCATCACCATTGTCCTACTCCTTTTGTGTCCCCATGTCAGGAAGACACCGTCCTGCAAAAAAAGCCCATGTTTGTAAGCTGCAGAACATTCTTCAGAAGTAAAAGGTAAGAGTAGTTTGCAATATTAATCCTTGGCACTGGGATGCAGCATGATTAAGCTGCTGGCTTGCTCAAGCTCGGCACCAGTCCTAGGCAACAACCTTTGTATATTTGTTCTGGCCACTGGATGATATCTTTACCTTCCTGTACCTTCATTTTTAGGTCTCATAGAAAAACGTATGAGAAACCAAGGTTGCTCAGAGGCAGGACAGGACTAATGTGGGTCATTTATGATGTAGCAAAAATGGAGTATAATGTTTGGGATCATTGTAGACAAGTTAGAGCTCTTTTCCCCTTTGAGTTGTGTTATTGCCCTGAACTCATAGTGATTTTCAGTTAAAGAAGAATTGTAGTAATGCCTTCTGCTTATTTCTGTGTGGGAGACCGATCTCCCTTCTCATGTGTTTGTGTGTGTGAAGATGGATTTCAGTATCTTCTCTAGACTGGTAGCACTGAAGGACATTGATTTTTTTTATATTTATTTTGACTGAGCAAATGACAAAATATAGTAGGGAGGAAGTGGTTGAGAAAGAGAGGTCATGAGTGATATTAGTGCAAAGAGTAGTTGGTATGCCTTGGTTTGCCTAGGAAATCACTGAGGAATGTGGCACCTGTATTCTTCCAAGACACTTTTCTTCAAGTGAAGTAGTTGATAGTGCCACTGTGAGAGAGAGTCACAGGGAGGCAGAAGGAAACTGACACTCAAGGCTCCCCATCCATGAACAAAAACTGGAGATATCTAAGGTCGGTTCTATTCAGGTGTTACAGAATAAATACAAGAGGAGAGGGAGCAGGCTAGATCTGACACACTTCTTCTCATTTTGTTTGCTCTCCTCATGTGAAGAATAACTTTCTAGAGAGGCTTTCCATAGTATTCTAAGAATCTTTATCTGAGAACATTCCCCTCTTCAGAAAGTTGCTGTTCATGTGAGGAGAGCGCCAAAGGAGGGAGCATGGTAGTGGGAATAATTATGTGAGGAGGAGAAAGCACTAGCCCTATCCCCATCATATATTTTTTGCTGGTTTTGTAACACCTGAATAGGGCTTAAGATGTTTCCAGATTAATAAGAGGGCTAGTTACTGACCTCAGGAAGTCTGAGGTGAAATGTTGCTGAGTGTGAATATAGCTGTCCACAGCCTTGACCCAGCTCTGACAATTCCCATTCCTCTACTGGTGTTTAGCCCATAATGTCAAAAGCAATGTGCATCGAGAAGATGGTAAAAGATGAAAGCATCTCTGATTTGTGGTCTGGTATATGCTGTTGCTGGATTCTACTAAATAAGGTAGAATATTTCATATGCGGTGGCATTTTCCCCCAAAAGATCATTTTGTTCTTTCTGTCTGTAACTGTTCATATTGTGCACATGATCCAAGATAACTAAGAAAGCTGAATTTATCTGCCACCATATTTTTGTCACTTTATTAAACACACAAACTGTCCTGACAAGATATGCAAATGTTGCCTTGCTGGAAAAAATAGATTTTTCAGGTTTGTTTTGTACCTCTAATCTCCATCCTAGCAGGAGGATTACTAATAATAGCTTGCACTTTGGAGATTAATTAAGGAAAAAGTTTTAAGATTTTTGTACTGGCGTTCATAGAATTCACTGTATTTAGTAAAACTCCATATGTGTGCTGAACAGAAACGTTCAGCCAGGGCAATCCAATCATATCTAATAAAGAAGGATTGAAAATGATTAATTTTTCATCAGGGTGCAGAACTATTATTAAGGAATTTACTATCAATTGTTTTATTTAGACCGGTATTTCAATTAAAAATGTCTGATATGGACTGACATTTTAAATTATGAATCTTATTCATACTAATAAAGGTTCCTAAGCAAAATATCAAGCTTACTGGGAAAACTACAGTCTACTATACTAAGTAACCTTCAGTCCACTGTCAATACAGCTAGTATGCTTGCTGGTTTTTCTTTTCTCAGTTTAACAAACAGCTTCTTTTTTCTCAGCACTCTGTTGCTCGTCTTGTCCAGAGTACTGTTATTCCTAAGAGAAGACGTCCTGTGAATTCAATTCACAATCTATTCCAGTTTTGCTGACAAAATAAGCACAAGCAATGAAAATAAACATGACTGGCTTTCAGAAAGCACTTTCTTTCTAATGGAAGTGTTTCATATAAGGGGCATCTCATTTAAGAAGATCTAGGTCTGTATGCTAGCACATAGGCACACAATGTTTGTTTATCAGTGCAGTTGGCAGCAATGCCATGAAATGCTACCATGCAACTGCTGCCATGCAACTGCTATCAGTGTACATGGGTCAACACACCACTTTAGCAACTTATACATGGGACATCACTCTATGGAACCTTTACCATGTGTAAAGAGTGCTTGGTGACTTCTACCTGGAGAGTTCACATTTACAATCAGTCATTAGATCAATATTTAGCTGAGGCAAGATTTGAAATGAACTTGTTCCCCCCAAACTGTCTTTTGTAAATTTCACTGTCAAGGGTTTTCCTGATATTCTCAAATGCTTACCTGTGCCTCTTAATATTTGATAGCTGTACTTAGCATCAAATAGCATTTGATCTTCATATCTGACAGCTGACAGTCAATATTTAGTGAAATTTGGTAAGAGGCATGCAATGGAATTTGTTAACAGCATTCAGTTTAATAACATGCTATGGTCATTAATATTTGACGGTTCATAACTTACGAGATTTCATATTGAAAGCCTGCAAAAATCCAGAAAATAGAGAAATGGAACAAGCTGAAAACATCTGAATATCATTTCTGATTTTATAAATAAGGTGTAGATCTGAATTTCTCATTTTGAGATGGGTAGTGTTGGTATTGGAAATACGCTGGGCTATATGTAACATTTGGTGGGTAGGAAAAAGGAATCATGGGATTTTTCCACTAACAGTTGCACAAGTCCTTGCAGAGCAATAAGCACAACTAGTGCAAACAACACCTAACTAAATGCAAGGAATTGTGTGGACAACCTGTGCATTTAACACTTCCTGCAATGCCTTGTAGGAGGGGTTGTGGAAACATTTGTGCAAGCAGAAGCAAAGTAATGGATCTGAATCCTGAGCAAGAATGCAAGTAGGTTTCTGCCAGTGGTAGAATCTTTGTGTTAGCCCCCAGGTGTTTTGGATGACATCTACTATCATTCCTTATCACTGGCTGTACTGGGTGGGGTAGACGGGAGTCATAAGCAGAGCATCTGGAGGGTCAGATGTTCTCGATTCTAGTATTAATGGAATGACACCACAGTAGATAACCCTCTACTAAAAAGCCCCTCTTTTTACTCATGTTTTTGAAGAAGAAAGAAAATGCCCCAAAGTGGTAGAATATCACTTCTAGTATATAAGAGTTTGAATTAACTGTGCCCACAGGAGTTCATGCCTCTTGTTTCATTGTGTCACAGCGTTAAGTATGCTTCTTTTCAGAGCAAATAGTTTCTACTTCATTTCTGGCTTGAGAGAAATGGAACACATGTATGACATCAACTGCAGATTTGCAGAGTTGCGCAAAAGTGTTCCACCCCAGCAGAGGCAGAGCGGATTCAAGCAAGCAAAACTGGTGCAATGGATGAACTGGAATCTCCATGAAATGGCTCTTTTGCATGTGGCTACTTTGAGTTTCCAGGAGGTTTATTCTTTGTGAGGCACAGTTTGGGAATTATTGCCCTGACACCCAATTCTCTGCATTTTTATTTGCAAGCAAATGCCATTGCATTCTATAAAGCTTAAAGCCAATCAGGTATGAATTGGCTTGCAGATTTCACTGAGACAAGAATCTGAGATCATGAATTCTCATAGAGACATGACATTCGATTTAACAGCTGCTGTACATAAAGCAGATTATGCAAGTGATAAGTAGCCATTCTGAAAGCTGTGGGGTTCATTTCAAAGAAATTTTGTGGCTGAGATACTGCAGAAATAATCTTCTCTCAAATGACAGAAGTTCTGGTTCTACTGCTAGTGAACCTCAACTAAAAATATTAATGATGCAGGTTTTCATCTTTAATGCTTGGGATCCAGGTATCTTTTAGAAAGTAGTCTTTTTAATGGTGGCTTCCATCTTTGAAGTGCTTGCCTAAGATTAGCTTGCCTATTCCCTTCATCAGAGGGGAGAAAAGTCCAACCCCTACACCCATGTTTATGGTCCTCACCAATCCCCCCATCCCTGAAGATGTGATGGTTTAGTTTTATTACCCTCCCCAGAAGCCCTTAACCTTCCAAACTCCTGTTGTGGGGCTGAAAAATCACCTCAAATGGAATCCAGAAATAATATGATTTCCAGCATGCCAGAAAGCCCATGGGAGAAGGGCTTGCAGGGGTGAAAAATGCTTCCCCCTGTTCCCTGCACAGTGACCTACCCCTACCCCACACTGATGCCATTTCAACATCTGCTTCTCCAGGAATTTTATATTTTTACTTTGAACTCTGAATCCATTGACAGCATTGCTTGTCATACCCCTTTGAGTTGTTTATCTGTGTGCGTGTGTGCATTACAGTTCATTCCATTGTGTAGATTTCATTTTAACGACAAGCTGTCCTGGGAGTGTTGCAGTGTTGGACAGTGCAAAGGATGATGATAACAAATGGATAAATAAATCTGCCGGGCAACTGATAATCACTTTTCTCTCAATGCTGTTTCTATCAGATCAAGAGGATTTTATTTGGTAATGTCTCATGTTTGTTGTACAGTTTGGGTAAAAATTTTTCCTTTTGATATAACAGAATGAGACTGAAGTCCCTCTCACCCAGCACCTTGTTTCCAATGCAGCTGGACATCAGGTGGCCCCCGTGTCAGTTATGAATCTGTTTAGGTTTTAGCTCAAAGCTAAACTTGTCATTTTAAAAGTGCCTTTAAAATTCAGAATAAAACCTAGAGTCGATTCACCATCATACCAACATGGGAATCACCATTGATCATCAGCTAGACAAGGTTAGACTGATTAATTTTATGCATTTGCTCACAGAAGCTTTATTTAAAAAAAAAAAATCCATGGACTCCTGAAATGCTGCTGTCATTTTATGAGGTTAATGCTACATTAATGCTTACTGCTGTTACTCTTTAAATTTGGTCAGACTCATGGAAGCCAAAAATCCCATTTCTCCACTTGCATTTCATGCAAATCCTTTTTTCCCCAGGAGACTTCATCAAGGTGTGTGTGGTGTGTGTGAAGCAGTGCTATGCAATCATCAATCCTCCCTGTTTATCCCCTGAGTCTGCAAAATCTTCTCAAAGAACAAGTGGAATGTTATGCTAATATCACATTAACTTCTTCATTATGCAGTTTGCTTGATTCTCTTTGATTAATAGGAGTATTGTTAGATACAGGGTGGGGGGAAGGAGTAGAACAGACTGCTATGTGCTCAGGCAATGAAAACAGAACTTCTAGAAGAACAGACATCACACATTTATCATATTTATAGTTGCTCTATTCCCTGAAGATACTGTGCATAATGCATAGGATCAAGTGAAATCTAAAAACTGCCTGAGTCTGTCTTTTGATCAGGAGTTAAAAATGGAAGAAGGCTGAGAGACAAAGAATGGGCAGGTATCTTTTCCCCCAACTGCCATGTTAGCTTTGGCAATCAAGTGTAAGCTCTTAATATGCAAACAGAGAACATCTGTTTCCTTGTCATTCCTGTCTTTCATTTAGATGGCTTGATGCTGGAGAAGCACAAATTAATTCTTGTACAGCAGTCTTCTCAAATAGGATGCCTTGAAAATGGGTTGGACCTCAGTTCCCATCATCTGTATGGACAGATTGAGATGATCAAGCTGCAGACTCCACTAAAGTCTTCTTTCTTTAATATTTCGGTGGGGGAATATTTGAATACATGTTTCACTTAAACATCAGAAAGAACTTCCTGATGGTAAGAGCCATTCAACAGTGGAATATGCTGTCTAGGAGTGTGATGGAGTCACCTTCTTTGGAGGTTTTTAAACAGAGATTGGGTGGCCATTTGGTGGGGGTGCTTTGGGAGTGTGTGTTCCTGTGTGACAAGGAGTTGGACTTAATGGCTGTTGTGGTCTCTTCCAGCTCTAGGATTCTATGATTCTATGACCTTTTCCACACCAGGCAATTAGAACGGGGCAGTGCGTCCTCTCACGGAGGTCGTCTGCACCTTGGAGCAGACTAGGAGCGGACCACATACCAGAGATCCACACCTCAGTCTGCTCCAAAATGACCCCAAGTGGTCCTCCAGTGTGTTTTTGAAAGACTGGAAAAGACAGGTCTTTATTTTCCTGGAACAGGCCATTGCATTCCTGCTCCCTTGTGCAGATTTGCAGGCTCGCACCAATGTGAGCCTGGATTCTGTGGAGGGCGGGCTTTAGGCGTGGCAAGCTTCAGTGGTTGGTCGGGGCCCACAACCCACCGGAAGCTGCCATTTTGGAAGCTGGAAGCTACTATTTTGGAAGCCAGAAGCTGCCATTTTGGAAGCTGGAGCCGCCATTTTGGAAGCCAGAGAAGTGCAGATCTATAGACCCTGCACTGCTCTGATTCGCCCTGGACCAAGGAGGAGCCCTGCGGAAGGGCTTCAGGGACAGTCCACGTTGCTTTGGACCCCAGAAGAAGCGGTAGGTAACAGCACGGAGCAATTCCCTCGCCTCGTGCGGTAAAATGTCTTCAGGCAGCCCTGGTTACATTTTGTAAAAAAATAAGACCATGTGAATAGGTACCAAATTAATTAGGACCACAATTTCTACTCCAGTGCAGCTCAGAATGAGTTGTCATTGAGATGTCACTTAAATACAGTACCCCAAAGAATGCTGATTCCATTCCATTACAAGGGAAAGGCAAACATAGATTATTTCCTGAATAATTTTGCTTCAAATAGCCTAACTCATCAGATAGCCTCTTACATTTATCTTCTTGGCTTTAAAATATTTCATTCTGTTAGTGAAGATTTAAACTTTGAACAGTGTAATATCTTGGTATCTTTTAAATCAATGCATAGAGAAGCAGCTGGACCTTTGGCAAAATGTCATAAACCAAATGGCCTTTGGATACGAATGGTGCTTAAGAAGATCTAGGAGATTTTTAGACAACTGACAGTTTGCTATTTGTGGTAAGTGATTCAAAAGAATGATAGCTGTGTTTTCCAGTTAATGTCACACGAATGGTTAAGAGAAACTTTTCAGATAAGTTCTGAAAACACTGTACAGTTTCATTATTCTGTGTTGTTGTTTGATTTGATTTAAATCAATACTTTGTCCACTTATGAATTGTGTCACACAATCTTTTGAAGCCACTTTGAATCCAGGGTATATCTGGCATAAGCTAGTGACCCAGATTTACCTGCAAGCCCACTTGTGGGCAGTGGAGTGGCATGGAACAGCAGGGAGCTGCCATTTTCCCTCTCAGTGCATGGTGTTCTTCACAGGAGCCTGAGCACCATTTCATACACCTGGAGGGAAGTCAACCAATCAGTGACTGAGGCAGGTGGGACCACCAATCACCCTATATTGAAGCTGTAGGCTTCCCTTTGTTCCCCTCTATTACAGGCTTTTCCAGAGCTTTCCCCAGCATTTGAACTTTCACTTACTTGCCGTCCACTCAGCCACCCACCCACTCACCTTCTCTCTAGTTCAGTTTTGTTGTAACAATTTTTGTGTTTTGCCAATTGTCACAACCTGAGTGGGTATGTAGCCTCCTCATCTTGAGTAGGAGAGATACCTCTGAAGATCATCTAGCTGCCACGACCCACTGATTTAACCCCTGTGACACAGTAATTCAGTGGAACTGTACTGGGATCTTAACTTTCTTCACCTCTGACCCTGCAGGGACTTACCCCCCCCCGCCCCGTGGGAGATGGGAATTCTATACGTGTGTGTACACACACAAAGGCATATGAAAAGAGCATGGAAAAAAGGAGGTCTTTAGAAGGAAAACTTTTATTCTGTGAAAGCAATCTACATTAACAAAAGGGTATCTTATATATGAAGGCATCTTCCTTCAGGCACTACTTAGGAACAGTTGCAAAGTTACAAACATATGCTGAATCATATTTAGTCAAGGTTAAAAAGGACATAAGCCCTAACGTGACTAGCTAAATGTTCCTATTCTATTCACAATACAGAAGGAGTTCTGAGTCTGGAAATCGGCCCTTTTTGCTCCTTACCTGGTGCTGCTGGCATTGTGGGGGGATCGTGCGAAAAGCCTCGTCTGGGAGGCATTTGCGTCCCCTCCGCTTCCCCTCCACACCAGCTCCATGCTGGCCGGAAGGAAGTGTGAGTGCTCCACCCCTTCCTTCTGCAGTGCAGCTGGGTACTTTCCCAGGCTGCGCTGGGGGAGGAAGCGCGATGGCTGTGCGTCCGGAGACTCCACATACAAGGTAAGTGTGTGGGGGGCATGGGAGCGACATGTGATCGCGCATCATTTTAGGCAATGAGCCAAAAATAATATAATGCGTGATCACCCCCTAATGGCCTCGGGAGCATTGCGCAATTGCGAGGACGTCATGTGGAATGGTCCTCGCAATTGCGCGACGCTCCTGAGGCCATTTTGCAACAGGACTGGCATGCAAAAAGGACCATTGATGGGAAGCTGGGCATATGGGCCCCCTTGGTCCAGCCTATGACCAAGCCTTCTAGGTGAGGCAGACAGCATTCCCACACCTCTCAATTAGTCTCCATCTCTCTTTGAGCCTTATGGTCCCTGGGGCTTTATAACCTCTCACCTGGAATCATCTCAAAGCTTCCAAGATCCCAAATTGATCTTCCCCATTGGTCATTGTCTCTTGTGATCTATGTTGCTCCTTTGTCATACTGATCCCTATAAATGTAACTTAAATCCAACACATCATTAACCCTTTGTTTACCTAGAGAGGAGGCTATACCCCTCAGTGTGGGGCAAGATTGAGTTCGGGGAGGAAATGGGGGTAATTTATACCCTCTTCGGTCATTGGAAAATTTGGGGGGTGCAGCAGAATCAAGAGTACAGGGACCTGCCTCAGTCTCAGATAGAAGGGAAACCACATGGAGACTGTATGCCACTTGGGTTCTTTAGCTGCCACCCTGTCATTGTCCTGACACTCAGTTGATCAGATGGCAGTGGAGTCACCCAGTTTTTATAACTGTGCCTCATGTTTAGCCAATACTGTGCCAATGAAGATGTGGCCTTTTTATCTCTAGTCAAGTGTTGCATTATTTCTGAAGGATGTTCCCTCTTTTCATGGCCAGTCTCTTGACACTAGGCCTGCAAGGCGCCTGTGGATGGAAAGCCAATCTTTGTTTACCTGGAGACTTCTAAAATACCCTCAAATATCTGCTCCAAATGTTGGGGATTCTCTTGAATATGAATAGTAATTCAAAGGGTTGTCAAGTCAATAGTGTTCCATTCCCTAAGATTTCAAGGCCACAACCTGAGACCAGGGTGCAGGAACTTGGGATATCACAGGAGTAACGAATGAGATGTCATGGGCCCTTGGGATGTCACAGAGGCAGCAGGTCTACTAAGGAGTGGCAGGTGATCCAGAACTGCTTCTGTGTCAGCTGGTTGTAGAAACAGGCTTTAGGACAATCTAGGTAAATGGGCCCAGCACTAGGCAGTGACTAAGCAAGCTGTTATAAGTAGCCAGTAGTTGACTAGTTGCTGCTTGGGTCTCACATGACTCATAGGAAGTTTTTACAAGCTGAATGCTGTTGCTGGAACTTGTGGAAGGCTTAAGGGTTTTTAACATTTTCCTCCAGGGCTCATGCCACAGATGCCAAGATTTATGCACCATGAAGGCAGATGAGTCACAATTCTGGTGTTCCACTCCTTGCCTTGTTCCATGAAGTATAATGGGTCAATGTGCAGACACCCATCATCTTTAAGTTCATTTGCTTTGTTCCTGGCCTTCTGGTATACATACGAAGACTATCATACTGAGTCTGATAGCCCCAGTGCCAAGTGGGTGTGGATGGTGATGGGTTTCTAGGCCTTAAAGCCAGCGTTGCATTAAAAAAAAAATCAAACTTTCTCCTCCTCCAGTACCGATTATTCTGAGATTTATCTTTCTCCTAGGGACCTGGGGCTCATTCACATGACAGAATCAGTGATGTAGACTTGAGTTGATCGACTTGGACTCAAGTCTGACTTAAGTCACTTCCATGACTTGACTTGGACACGACTTTGCAATAAATGATGCACTGACTTGTGACTTGTATATTTTTAGGGACCCACTTGCTGCCCCTTGGTTCAGTAACAAAATATGTTCATCCAGAAACTTTACAACTTTGAACAATGCTTCCATCTCTTTTTACCTACTGGTCACCTGAGGATTGGTCTCAAGTCCAAAGTGTGGGCACACTTCTTGGACAGGAACAGCAAATGGGTTAGGCAATGGACTTGAGGTGGGGTTGAGGTCCCCTCAGCAGCCTGTCCCCATTGCATATCGGAGGAGCCTTCTGAAACTTTTCCTAAGAGCAGAAGGCAAGACTCGGCTCCAGAGCACAGGCTATGTTTCTCAGAAGGGAACAAGACATGTGTTAGGCAATTGGCTTGAGGAGGAATGATCCTTCTTTCTAAAGCTTTTGAAGCTTCAATAATGGGTAGTAAGAAAGATCCTATTCCCCCCATTTTTTAAAAAAGCCTCAAGCTTAGGGAATGTTAAGTAAGAAGGATCCTATTCCCTGCTTCAGAAGCTGCAGATGGCAAATTCACAAATATGGAGGGCTGACTCTATTTAAATTGTTAAAACTGACTTTATTTGACTCTGTCCAGAAATTCTGAAATATAGGTTGGGGTATAAAGTTGGCTCTCAGGCTTGAGACTTGACTTGAAAGTATCTTGCAATGACTTGATGAGACTTCAAGGTGGAGACTTGACTTGAGACTTTGAGTAAAAGACTTAAATACATTACTGGACAGAATTATAGCAATATTATTCCATTTTAACTGCTATGGTTTCATCCTGTGAAATCTTGAGACTGGCAATTGAGGTCAAGCAGAAATCCCCCAGCAATACCTCTTAGAACTGGATATCTAGAAAGAAGTGTAAGACACGGACTCTTCCATACTACACAGCTATAGCGCTATGATTCTACTTTAATTGCTGTGTTAACCTCCTGTGGAATCCTGGGATTTGCCTTTTAGGAAAGGGCATTCACAAGTCTCAGCCAAGAGCTCCTCTGATGCCTCTGACAAAAATCTCAGAATTCCATAGGATGGAATCATGGCATTTAAAGTGGAATAACAGTGCTATAATGGTGTAGTGTGAATGGGCCACTGGCAAAATAGCAATTCTCTGCCCGCTGGCACACCAAGACCTGGCAGCCCTAGTGTTACCATGCCATTCACACCCCCCCATCTATGATATTATTGGCAGTGAACATTATTTAATTGGCACTAAATATAACTCACATGCTGTTATGGCTGAAAAGCCATGCTAGCAAAGAGGACTGGCTGAACAGAAGGAAACCTCTGGACATGGCTAGGTCATATCAGTTGGGAAGCTCTGGTGCTAATAAGCTTGCAACAATCCCTTTAACGGTTCAACATTCAAACACAATAGCACATGAAAACTGTCTGAACTGATGGTTATCAACCTCTGCCTCTCCTTTGCTTCCTCATCTGTCCTGACATTGAGGAGCTATCACGATTCCCATCAATGCTTTGTCACCTAATGCTAAGGCCATTAGTCTGCTGTTTGCTCTGCCACAGAGCCATTAACACTTTCTCCTTCAGGGCAGAAAAAGGGTTGTTGCTCTGAGCCAGACAACTTGTAGTACTCTGGATGTAGGCCATCACCCTGCTGCTCAGATTCCCATTCTAGTGCTATGCTTGGATCCTTAGTCTGAGCATATTGCTTCATCTCCTCTTTTTAGGATAGGTAAATATTGCCCACTTCATCACAGCTTCTCACTATGCAACTTTTCCTTCCTTTCCTTTGGTTAACCTTGTGTGGTTGTAGGACTGCTTGAATCTTGCATGTGCTCATGATTTTCCCCCAATAAAACATTATTTGAAACTCCAGGTGGTATCCCTGCATTAGTACTGGTATATGTAAGTGGAAAGATCCTGTAAGGTTATGTTATCCTGTTCTCTGGGGTCCCCGGGAGGGACGCCTAAATAACCAAACCACAATAACACAACTTTGGGGGGAAATTAGCTGGAGCACTCACTAGAGCTAGTGAGAGGCAGGGTAATGCAGCAGGATCTTGCAACCCAGTGTCTACGGGGTCAGGTCAGTCAAGCAGTCAGACAGTTTTAAAATAGCAAAAATGATGTTTTATTGAAAGACAACAAACAATAAAGACACCACAATCACACAGCTAACGGAAGAATTGGAAATAGGGATTTTCGGGGGAAATGGGTGATACGACACCTGTCTTGTAGTCCTGAAGAAACTTGAAGATAGAGTTCGTTGGGGTGCAGAGAAGAAAGCTCAGCGCAGTTCACTGAGGGGAGCTTGCCAGACAAAGTGGCAGCAAAGCGAGATGGAAGTCTGGAGCGATCTGAGGTGGTCTCAGAATCGGGGGGGTGGTATATAGGGTGAATTGTGACTGCAGACTCAGTGAGAACAATGTGAGTTTGGAGCGGGACAAAGCTTTGGAAAAGGTCAAGTTTAACATGATCGGCTTAGCGCTGAATCAACAATAGTGTAGCCAGTATGCAAATGCACAGTACTTAGTCTAGCTTTGTAAGATTATCGGCTCAGAGCCAGGCACCTTTGTTAGTGTCGTGCTCAAGCAAAAGGGTGTTTGCAGGAGAGGTCCCTGAAGCAACAGAGTGGCTCTGTTCTGCCTGCCTAGGTGGAGAATGGAATGTCCAACAATTACCGGCCGTGCCTGTTTACATGCTTGTCTGGAGGCCTCGCAAGCACATGGAACGGGGTGGCAGAGGAAGGCCGAATGGGTTTTGATATCAAATTGATATTGAGTGCTGTCACCGGGTAGGCCTGGGCCATGGTAACAGTTACCCGCTCTTGCAGGCCTCCTTTTGAGTTAATAATTCCCCACCATTCCATAGAGGCATTGGCATTGCAGATGGACCTCTGAGTCACCCACTTTTTTGGCATAACAGAAGTAGAATTAGCGGCACAAAGAAAGTGACCAATAGCCTATCTGGAGATTCTGGGAGTTTCAAGTAATTTTTTCTAAGCTCTGCAATGCAAGGTTACAGATCGAGGAAGGGAGGTAGTAAAAATCATCTCCTCACACCTCTCTTGCAGAGGGAGCACTCTTCATGGGACTCTGCTCAGGGGATGGTCCAACTGATAGAATAAATTTTGGATCCACCCTATTCTGGATAAACTACCAGAGAAATAATAGAAAAGGTTAATTGTTTTCATGTAGGTAATGCAATAGTCTAAAGTTGTGCCAATTCATGCTTTTCCCCCTGTCATTTTCTTCCTCTCATTCTACTTACTTGCATGTAATGTTCATGTGGGAATACTTTCAGGCATGTGAACCCACATGACAGCTAAGGTGATATAATCCTGTAGGAGGGCACTGTCATCCTTCTTGTGAATGTTTGACTGGGTGCTGAAAGATACTGCCTGCTGCTGCCTGTCATGGGGTGCACATTTAAGAATTCTTTAGGAATTCAGTCTTGTGGATTCCAAGACCTCATCCACACCTGTCAGACTAATGTGTGGACAGAGACTTCATTACCCACTGGGTAGTTTGCACGTCCCAAATGTTCCAGTTTCAGCACAGTTCTTGACTAAAAATAAGTTAACAGCATACATTTTAAAAATGCCTGTTTTGAAAGAACAATATTAAGAAATATGAATTTTGAGGTGGGGGAAATGACTTTAGAAAAATACATCATACAATATGTGTTTATTTAGAATTTTAGCACAAATGTTCAAATTTTAAAGAAAAAAAAATAAAATTACTAAAGAAAAGGGTGGGGCGGTGGGAAGAAGATGCAGTGCCCTTTCACACTACACAACTACAGTGCTATAGTTCCACTGTTAGTGCCAGAGCTGCATCCTCTGCAAGTCAGGGATGGGTATTTAGGATTCTCAGTCAGAGAAACCTATTGCCTGAACAACTAATGAATCCCTGGATTCCACAGGACATGGCGATGGCAGTTAAGAGGAGTCAGACCTCTTTTATACAGAACGGATTGACACTCATAAGGCAATAATTATTGGATGTTGCTTCAGGACAGTTAGTTTTCCTGATCTTTGCTATTAGTATAATCTCTTCACTTCATATTTGATATAATTCTTTATGTTTGTTCCCTTATTTTACGTTCAGATTTCAACCTCTAGCTTTCCACTTATACTGGAAATGTACAGAAGGCAGACTGCAATCTGTCCCTGGATCTCTAGGTGATCTCCAGTGGACTGGCAAGGATTTGTGATTTTCTTTTTCTTTTTCTAAAATAATTTTTATTATTTTTCAAAGTGCATAAAAGCACATGTTGACACAAATATGTATAGCATTATTATCATTCTTCTATTCCCCCAACACTTCTGTGTATCAAATGTTTCCAGTTGAATCTATCTTCCCTTTATACATATCTTATCAAATACCAATATACTCAATCCACAGACATTTACAGATTTAGCCAAAGCATTACTCTTTTCCATTCTCTTTCAAAATTTTGAACTGTTTTGTTCTTAAGAGAGTTAGCTAATTTTTCAGTCTCTACCATATCTAACATTTTTATTTTCCATTCATCTAATTGAATATCTGTTTTATCTTTCCAATGTTGTGCGTATGTCAGACTTGCTGCCATAATCAAATACAATAATATCTTCTGTTTTCTAATCTCCCAGTTCTGGCCTAATATATTCAATAGATAAAATTCTGGTACCATTTCAAAGTTAACTTTGGAAATTTTTGAATTTCATCATGAATTCCCTTCTTAGCCTTAGAACAAGTCCACCAAATACAAAAAAAGTCCCCACCTTTCCCCCACATTTCCAGCACTTTGCATCTCCGTTTTTGGTTATTTTTTGAAGTCTTTCTGGAGTCATATGCCACCTGTGTAACATTTTATAATAATTTTCTCTTAAATTTAAATTTGGAGTGCATTTTATGTCCATTTTCCATACTTTTTCCCAAGTCTCTAACTTGATTGGATGACCTATATTTTGGGCCCACTTAACATTGACTCTTTTATTGACTCAGATTCAAAGTCCTTTTTTAATAATAATTTGTAAAGCTTTGAGATTCTCTTCTTTTGGTGTTCTTTCAGCAGTTGATCTAGTTCATTTTCTTGTCTTTCAAAACCATATAATTTTTGGTCCATTTTGTACCTTTCTTTCAACTGGTGCCAAGGGAACCAGTTTAGCTCATGACTTTCAGTTTTTAACTCTTCTATTGACTTCATTTTTGGATTGTCTCTTTCCCATCTTATATCTTGATAAGTCAAAAGCTTTCCTTGCTTCGTTGGTGCAGTCTTATAAGCTTCTTGAGGAGATGTCCAAATTGGGAGTTTTATATAATATTTCTGTTTTATTTGGAGCCAGATCTTTAATAATGTTTTCTGGATGCAATGATTATTAAAATCTTTGTTCACTGCTATTTTATTATAACATAAGTAACCATGCCATCCAAATCTGTTATCAGTTTCTTCCAGATCTTTTAATGTAGATTTCTCTAATATAATCCAATCAGATTTGTGATTTTCAAATGCCTAATGATAGGAACACCAAAAAGCTCCCCATTTCCTGTCTAAATTAGCCCATGGGGAGGAGGGGAGGAAACTTGTGGCAGGAATGGGAATAGTGCAGCCTGAACACCTCATGCAGCTGATGGGATGGGGTGGGGAAGGGACACTCATGTATGGCCCCCAGATGGCACACCATGCTGCAATAACCTTGGGCAACAATGCAATTTGGGCAGAAAAATACTTCTAGGATTGTAGTAACACATTTAGTCGAACCCCACCCCACAGCACACAGGCATTCCTTTGGCTTTGGAGAATCAGGAGTGGATTTTTGTGTGTAAGGATGTGATTTTGGTCACCGCATGGCACTGAGTATGCATCTAGAGGCACCCGTTCCTTAATTCTTAGCCTGCCTATGTCCTATTTTGCACCAGATTCTGATTGATGAGCCTCAAAGGTTTTTTTCTCAATGCCTCACATCTGTAGTCTGCGCAGCCTTGGCCTATGTCATTTTTGGTAAAATACTGCTTTAGCTTCAAGACCAGAGTAAAAGCAATTCATAGATATATTTAAAGAAATGGTTCTACATTCTCTTTTGAAAATCCATGAATTCATAATTCAGGGCATTGCAATTTACCTGATGCTCAGAAAGGGTGACCTCCAGAACTGATATTAAATAACACATCCTTCTTTCTTAGGGCTGCTGGAGTGAGAACTGGAAACAGATCCTGTATCTTTAACAATGTTTGTCGTTGTGCGCCTTCAAGTCATTTGTGACTTATGGCAACCCAAAGGTGAAAGTCTCACAGGGTTTGCTTGACAAGATTTGTTCAGAGGAGGTTTTCCTTTGCCTTCCTCTGAGGCTGAGAGAATGTGACATGTCCCAGGTCACCCAGTGAGTTTCCATGGCTGAGTGGGAATTTGAACCCTGGTCTCCAGAATTGTGGGCCAATGCTGAAACCACTACACCTTCCTAACTCTCCTTTAACGGAGTAGAAGAAGGAATTTCAGCACAGGTTGTTTGTCACACAATCAAGCAACAAGCAACACCTACTGAAATTCTCCCTTCTATACATCCATTAAAGGTACAGGAGCTCTCTCCAGTTTTCACTCTGGCAACCCTGTCACTATAGTCTTTATTTCTCAGCCAGGCAGTGTTTTAAATGAAGTTACATTTCACAGTTCATGTAACAATACGTTTGTGAAATACAGTGTCTTATTTAATTCAGGAAAATTTGAAAAGAGTTTTCTGTGTGGAACAAAGAAACAAAAAGTAATGTTTTCTTTGAAACGTCAATGCCACAATCTCTGATGAAGCATTAAAACATGTAAATTGAGCATTCAACATTATGACACTCTCAAAGCCATAAAGTGTGAGAAAATGCATTTCTCTAGCAGTTTCCAAAACCTTTTTTTTTAAAAAACAAAACAAAAATGCAAATGCTTGAAAATACTTTCTTACAATTACTTTTCTATGCAAAGAATCGGCTTGAGTCTCTGTTTTAGAAGTGTGCTATTTTTAGTGAAATACAATTAAGAAATAACAACTTGAAAACAGAGGAAAGTACTTGCTATTGATTTAGCCTTTGCACAGAACAAAATAGTCAAAATGTTGTCAGTTGTTTTTGCCTCTATCCAAATAAAAACTCTGCATAGTTCCATTCAGAAGTGATATTACAACATTCAGCAGGATCACACAAGCTTGTTTCAGATTTAAATAAAAACACATATTCTGTATAGGGTGGGGGGAAAGTTTGAGCCAATAAAAATCCTACTCTATCACTTTTTCAGGCCAAATAGTGTTGATGTAACCACATACAAAAGCTAAGCATGCTCAGTTAAAGCAAGCCTGCAGAATTCAGAGGTGAAAGAGATCACATCTGAGCTGACAGTAGAATAATGTGAGGAGATAAAACCTTCCAGCCAGTCATAATCTAGTGAGAGGAAGCATCAGACAAAAACAAAACAAAAAAACCCCAAAAACCTCTCAGAATGGGCCTTGGGTAAACCAGCATCCTTGGATGCACTATCCGGTGAAAACCTCAATAGATTCCTCTTGTTGTTGTGTGCCTTTATGTTGTTTCTGGCTTATGGTGACCAATTGGTACTTTCTGAATATTCCTTCTTCCTTCAATATCTACTTTGTGTAATGAGTATGTAGTGGTGGGAAGGAGCAATTTGAAGCTTGCTCCAAGGTGAGCATGTGTAGGATTTGTGCACAAGACAATCTTAGGCCTCTTGGTTTGGGTAAAAAAGTAAAGAGGAATTCCTGCATGTATTTGATATAGTTGACCAGGCAGGGTGGGAGGAATACAAATTATCATGGCCTGTTGACCTGGAAAAGGGGCTGGAATCCAACTATTATACATATATTTTTTCCTTTCGGAGGGCAGCAGTCCCTAAACCCATAATTTTAATCTTGTGACAGCAAGAAGAATAGGCATCATCCATGCTTATGAAATAAGGACCCTTGAGCATTTTGTATACAGCAAAAATAGTTTCAAATTACATACCAAATGCAGTGGTGGTCTCTCTGGAGTGAGTACAGTTGGTGCTCACTCTTCCTGCTCTCAGCTCCACAGGCCCAGGCAACTGAGGTAAGTAGCATGTGAGGCTGGCCTATATAATGTCCACCTTGGGACACATAAGAGAAGGACCCCTCACAAGAGTTCTGGAGTCTCATAAGGACTCTAATCTCATGGGAACTCAAAGTCTTAGGAGAGATTGTCTCTTGTGAAACACCAAGCAGGTTTTATACAGGTCTGGGGCTCATGTACCAATTCCCTGGCCTGGCACAGAATAGGGTGTTCTGTATTGCCATTTGAATAACCTAGCAACACTAGTTGGGAGCACCCCCCCTTTTTCCCCAATGAAGCTCATATTCATTCTTGGTGGCCCTGTCCCCATACAATTTTGACCAAATTGGCAAAGAGAAAGTTGGGAAATGGAGTATTGCAGATGCCATGCTACCTGTATGATAGTCTGCATCATGAGTCTACTCTGTATCTACCATGTAAGATACTCTGTCCTTGAAAGCCCTTCTATTCTTTTAAATTCCTCCTCAAAACACAGCTTCTCTTGATCGACCTTTGCCATAACTGTGTAATACTTATTCACAGTAATAACCAAGCCTAAGCCTGCACTGCTGAATTTGTTCTCATTCATTCCCATATTTTTCTTTTCCTTTCCCATGTGTGCCATCTTGGCTGTTTCAGATACCAAGCTTCTCTCCTTGTCTATGAAATTTCCAGCATATGCCTTGAAGTCAGTCACTAAATAATAAGACTTCTCTCCCTGCAGGACATTAGACACGATGTCACAAGTACAGTATAATGAATGTGGGGAAGGAAGAAGCAGGAGGAGGCAGGAATAAAATGGAATGGAAAGGAAAATGTAATAAATCTTATCAACATGTTGTCCTGTTGCTGATTTTGTTACTGATGCAACTAACTACCATTCCATTCTTACTTTCTGAATGTAGCTGTTGCAGTCCCACAACCATTGTTTTTTCTACAGATAACCCTGCCTATTTTCCTTAATCTACCCTAACATGCCATAAGAATATGCCATACTGACTGTAAGGTGTATTTGCTGTCATGTGAAGCTGTTTGGTGTGGGTGTATTTAAATTATTGTGGTGCACACTTATGCCACAGCACAGGCACATAAGGTGATTTTTGACATTTTGTATCTTTCCACTTACATAATCAGTATGTAATGCTTCGTTTCTATCAAAATACACTACAAGTATACATAACCATGTCAGTTTTGATGCTTTGTGAATTCACACTCCTCCCTGTGTGTGTTATGTGTGTGTGATGGGGAGGGGGGCTAATCTGGCCATCTCTGTATCTAATAAAATATGTCTTTTCTTTTGGAAGAGATGCTTTGAAAACAGCAGAATCTATTAATGAGCAAGTCAACACCAGAAAAGTTTTTAGAAAGATTAAACTTAACAGAAAAGAAAATATATTTAAGGAATCAGAAAGGCAGAAAAGTAGCATTGTCCAAATGCATAGAATTTATGGGTGGTAAGGATGTAATGAGATTCCTATGACATTAAAAGGCTGAATCTGCCACAAGATATAGCTTGTAGACAGGGATATGAACTCTTATGAATGAATGGCTGGGGAAAAAAAAGTTGGCTGAGATCCTGCATCATGGATGCATAAACTAAGTTTCAGAGGTGGTCTCCTGACTCTTCTTCCTGTAATGTCACCTTTACAATCTGCCTGCCCCAAACATGGCCATATAGTGGTCATTGGAGAGTGGGGGATTTTTGAAAAGGATTTGACTTTTTATTTATAGCCAGACACACTATGGTGAAGGCACCTTTTGGAAACTCCCAAGGGCCCACCAGAGGTCTCAGGAGACGATGTCACTGTTATTCCTCTGGATATAGGCACATAACCAATTGCTGCTCAGCCACCTCCCATACTCCACCGCCCATGACATGATGTGTTGAGGGTGAGTGGCATGCAAAAATTGGGTCATTGTGTGAGTGGAGTAAAAGATTCCAGTTTTTGCAACAACCAAAAAAGTGAGTTGTACAGACATAAGTTAAACTTACATCTCTGTAACAGAGATAACAGAATTCACTAATACTCAGAGAATGCCAGCCATTGTCTTACTATGTCAATATACATAAAAGATAAAAACTTCCATTTCTATGTCATGCTTTGCCAACACAGCTGGTGCCTGCACCCATTTTCTCTTGCAAAACTAAAAGATACCACAGGGCCAGCCAGAATGGTCGACAGAATACTAAAACAACACTAATTAGAAACCCAGACAGCTGTCTTTCTTTATTTCAGGGTGGGGGATGTTCAGTTCTTCATCCATGTGCAAGGTAGTTGGCTGCATTAGGAAGCCATGTATTCATGTACCACTTAAAGATTTATGGTTACCTTATCAAATGATGCTATTGCTTTTGTGTTCTGCATTCTGTGTTCAGTACATACCCAATGGGGAATCAAATTGTGTCAGCTTTGAGTCCCTATTGAATCCTCCTTTTCACTGATGTTGTGAATGGTAGAGATCATTACTTAATGATCCCTGGACACACAGCAAAGGATCTCCATTCATATCTGCATTATCAGAGATATGAACAAAGGCAATGGGTATATGTTTCTTATACAGCAATGCTGTCAAGACAGAAATGTTCCTGGGAAGAGGAGGGCTATAGATCTCTCTCCCTGTAGACTCTCTGAAGTTGGTTGTGTTTAACATCCATTTCCTACCTGTGGGGTA
This sequence comes from Ctenosaura bakeri, assembly GCA_948474755.1. Classification (NCBI taxonomy): domain Eukaryota; kingdom Metazoa; phylum Chordata; class Lepidosauria; order Squamata; family Iguanidae; genus Ctenosaura; species Ctenosaura bakeri. The sequence continues at coordinate 44,506 of CAOLHI010003154.1, read as the reverse complement.
AGTGATGAAGTAGGCTGTGTTTTGGGGTCATTGTCTTTCAGGCTTTGGCTCTGGTCGCTCTGGATGGGACAAAAACAAGGGGTGTTCCCAGAGTTTCCCCTTATTTTGGGCCATGATAGCCACCTCTCAACCAATCAGCAGCATTGATACGGTCATGGGGTTAGGGCTTATTTTGTGGACAGCAATTCAATACATAATTAATTAATGTTTCAGATGTCTTCACTTTCCTTGTGAGGGAAAATTCAGGATGAATATTACTTGTCTTCTCCTAGGAACCTTATGGAAATAAGACTGTCTAGGTCAAAGAGTGTCTCTGTCTCTCTGCCTCTGCTTCTCTGTCATTAAAGGGAACATGAAGAGGGTCTATGAGAGATAGGGATATATCTTGTTACAAACCTGGAGTAGGGAAGAGAGTAAGTAAGAGAAAATGGAATGGGAAGTGAGACACAAGAGTTTGAGAAACTCCTCTCTTTAGGCTGTCCTTATCCTCATCACTTGGCTGATGGGAAGGTGTTAAAATTATCTTGAACTGCTCTGACACTGGAAGTTGAGAGCTTCCAGTTTTATTCTTTCTCTTAGTCCAAAACAGTCAATATCCAAACAGGATCAATGCAAAGATTTGTGGTTTGGTTGCAGCTCCTGCCACAGGGATAAATTACTCGTGAAGGCAGCAGGGTGAGATTAACTGAAAGAACAGATGCCCCTATCCACCCAATATTCCCACTACCTGGCCTCCACAGTGTGATGAATAAGAATGTCAGAGACAGGTCCTTCCTTTTGATGGTGGTGGTGGGGGGACAGAGAGCACACAGAGCACACAGAGACAAAGCAGAATAACAAACAGGATTCTCCACTCTACTCATACCCAGCACCAGCGGTGTTGCGCAGACAATGTTCCAACTAATGTCAATTGAACTGGAATATGCTGTATTGTATCTGAGGCCAATGCCATCTGATCTAACAATGAGCACTGCAAAATATTATCTCAGCATGTCAAATAAATTGTTTAGTATATCATTTATATAATCTCTTCTTATTTCCATTTTACCTAGCTTATAAACAGTGGGGGAGTATGTGTCCCTTCCTTCCTTCCTTCCTCCCTCCCTTCCTTCCTCCCTCCCTCCCTCCCTCCCTCCCTCCCTCCCTCCCTTCCTTCCTTCCTTCCTTCCTTCCTTTGGATCAGCAAACAAGAGGTTAAACAATTTGGCTTGGATTATGTGAGCTTGGTGAATTTAAAAAAGGCTACATATTAACACCTCACATCCATTTCCCCCATTTTCACTGTTTGAATCAAGTGTATGTCTATAATTCCTACCCACTCACCAAAATTTGATGTTCTCATTAGACACAGCATGTGTGTGTAGTTTTTCTGTTTCTTTTGCTAATGGTAATGGGTGACTGGATAAGACTTTCCCATTAGCTAGGCCCTTTTCGCATGGCATTTGCCATGCGAAAGGGCCCCTGGAGCGTCGCACAATTGTGAGGAGTAGTCCACACGATGCACTCGCAATCATGCAACACTTCAGGGGCTGGCAGGCACTGATCACGCACTATTCATTTTTGGCTGTGAGCCGAAAATGGTGCACGATCGTGCATTGCTCTGGGCCCCCAAATGCATTTACTGTGCGTGCGGAGCTCTGGAGCAGCAGCACTCACGCTTCCTGCTCCAGCGCAGCCTGGGAAAATCCTAGGGTGCACTGCAGAAGGAAGAGGAGGGGCTCTCACATTACCTGCTCACGAGCAGACAGTGACTGCGAAGCTGAAGCAACAGGGACACAGGAACCTCTTGCAAGAGGCTGCTCACGCAGTCCCTGCATCCCAGCTCTGCAAAAAGGTAAGCTGCGGAAAGGGCCCTAGTCTTAGAAGGATAAACACTGAAGTATAGACAATGAATGATGCTCTTTGCAGGCTGGGCTGCCCTTTTCTAGGAAGGTGTACTGGTTTGAGCATTGGACTAAGACCTTGGAGACAGGGTTCGATGCCCTGCTTGGCCATGGAAACCCAGTGGGTGACTTTGGGCATGTCACACACTCTTGGCCCCTAGAAAACCCTGTGATAGGTTCATAAGTCAGAAATGATTTTGGCACACGACAACAACAAGGAATACTTAATCTGAAAAGGTGTCTTGATACATTGGGACATTCTACTGAAAAAATGGTCAGCTGCTACAAGATTATTTAATTTTATCTTAATCTGCATTTTGGAAAGTTTATTTGTACAGGAAGAAAACAGAAAAATGTAATTTTTGCTAAAAAAAGACAGTGCATACTACCACAGTATTTTTTATGTAAACAAAATTGTGCAAAGAGCCCTGAAATACAAAAATATCTACCCTCAATACGTAAAAGCTCCATAATCTCACTCCATAAGAGAAGAACACTAGAAAATATTGTATGCTTACTATTGATGATGAGGTATCTGAAGATTTACAGCTCTGTCTGTTACCCTGTTTACTGGGGGTCCCGTGAGGGACACCTAAATGTGCTCTCAATTAAACAAGTCAATTAGTCAAAGAGCACAAGCTAGCAATGCAAGAGGCAGGGCAACACAGCAGAGTCTTTTACCCAATGTCTATGGGGTCAGGCCAAACCAAGAAGCAAACTGGAATTTAAGAATAATTGTCAACTTTCTTAAATACAGACAGTGTATGCAACACACTCACACAGATAACTATAGAAAATAATTCTTGGAGTGGGATAGAAGTATTTTCAAGAATGATTGTTGGTTTGGGCAATACTACACCTGTCCTGGAGCCCGGGTAGTCTGAAGATTGAGTTCGTTGGTATAGAGTCTCAGTACGTGGAACTGAGGGGAAGGCTCGCCAAACAAAGCGGCAGCAAGACAGGATGGAAATCAGGAGTGATCCGAAGAAGCTTGCAAAACCAGGGGTTTTTATCGGGAGAAATGTGACCACAGGCTAGTCCGTACTTGGGAAAAACAATGAGTTTAGGGCTGGAGACAAAGCCTCCGAAAGGTCAGAATTTAGCATGATTGAGTTAGGTCTGAATTGACAATAGAATAGCCAGTATGCAGATGCGCAGTGCTTGACAGCTGAGTATCCAGCTTGTCAAGTTGCCTGCTCAGGGCAGGGAGTTCTTTGTAAGTATTGTGCATACATAATAGAGTACTTGACTTTGAGGTCTCCTAAAGTTGCGAGATGGCTATTTCTGGCTTGCCTGTATTGTTTGGAATATTGCAGCAATTAGGGGCTGACCCTGACTGTGAGCTTGTCTGGTGGACCTCACAGACACGTGGAGAGGGATGGTAGAAGAAAGCCAAATTATTGATATCAAAATGATATCTGACATCGCACAAGTCCGGGCTAGAAAATGCCAGTAACATGTCCTTTCTACTACTATGGAAGTATTTTGAAAAGGAAATAGGAAGAGGAAGACATTGTTGTGCTGGAAAGTAGGAAATAATTTAGAAAAAGCAAAACGTGGTTTGAACATTACAGTTCACTGTGGTGTTATCAATACTGAAAATTAACTGAACAAAAATGAGGGAAACAATATAATAAACTCCACAAGAAGCTCAGAGGACCTGTAAACTTTAGCCATGAAAGACTTTGTGAAAGGTGTTACTGCAGTCTAGGCCTACCCGGAGATAGCACTCGATATCACTTTGATATCAAACAATTCGGCTTTCCTCTGCCACCCCACTCCATGTGTTTGTGAGGCCACCGGACAAGCACGCAAACAGGCACAGCCGATAATTGCTGGACATTCCATTCTTCACCCAGGCAGGCCAGATACAGCCAGTTCGTCGCTTCAGGGACCTCTCCGGCAAACACCTCATTGCATATGCGCGATACTAACAAAGGCTCCCTGCCCCAAGCAGGCAACCTGACTAAGCGCTCTGCATTTGCATTCTGGCTACACTATTGTTAATTCGGCTCTGATTCAATCATGCTAAATTCTGACCTTTCCAAAGCTTTGTCCCACGCCTAAAACACATTGTTCTCACCGAGTAAGGCATGGCCTGCAGTCACAACTCACCCTATAAAAACCCTTGATTCTGAGACCATCCTCGGATCGCTCCTGAGTTCCATCCAGCCTTGCTGCGACTCCGCTTGGCGAGCCTTCCCCTCAGTTCCAGTAACTGAGACTGCGCAACCCAGACCGCTCGGACCGCTCCAGAGTTCCATCCCGCCTTGTTGCCACTTTGCTTGGTGAGCTCCCCTCAGCCAATCGCTCTGAGCTTCTTCATCACACCCCAACTTTGCTCTCAAGGTCCAGGACTACGAGACAGGTATCTTATCACCCATTTCCCTCTGAAAATCCCTATCCTTAAGTCAATCTCTGATTCGTTAGTTATCTGTGTGACTGTGGTGTCTTTAATATTTGTCTGTACTTAATAAACATTATTTTTATTGTTTCAACCCATCTGGCTGCTTGACTGACCTGACCCTGTAGATTCTGGGTAGAAGATCCTGCTAAGTTACCCTGCCTCTCGCTAGCTTTAGTGAGTGTTCCAACTAATTTTCCCCAAAGTTGTGTTGTGGTTTGGTCATTTAGGTGTCCCTCCCGGGACCCCCAGTAAACAGGGTAACAGAGGACTTTCTGTGTTGAGGCATCACAGTTCTGTACCACAGCTGGGGTTTGATTATACTTATGTTGGATGTCTCCCCAAAACAATGTGAGCAGGCAAAGAGGCTTCCCGGAGCAAAGTGGACAACCTATCTGTATTTATAAAGAGTTTTTTTTCCCCTGACCCAGTTGTCTTAGTGCCTCTTTCCACATACCAGCAGTCCTAGGTTCACCCAAATAGAAGAGTGTTGAATTTTTAAACAATACAACTATACTTATACACATCATGTAGGTATTGTTGTGTGACTACAAGTCATTTGTAATGTATGACAACCCTAAGGGGTTTTTCTGGGGCTGAGAGTGTATGATGCCACCAAGGTCACCCAGTGGCTTTCCATGGCCAAAGTGGGGAACTGAACTCCAGTCTCCAAGGTCATAGTCCAATGCTCAGACTACTACACCACACTGGCTCTCTATCATGTAGGTATTATAGAGGAATAAATACCAGGGAAAGGGAGCACTGTGGCCAGGATTGGGATTTTTTTTTCCTTTTTAGAAGTAAAATATCTTTGCACAAATAAGCAATGTTTCAGGAATGTTATTTCCATGATTTTTTTAAAAAATATTTATCCTTTATTATTAATAAATACTATTTCTGAGAGATACCCCCACTTTGAAGCCAGTCATAGACTGTGGACACCAGGCAAGAGAGAAATTTCTGATTTGTAAACCGAAGTGTGCCAAGGATAGAAATGCAAATGTAGTTTAATGAGTTTATTGTTTAACTTAAAAAAAAAAAAAGCTCATCTTCTAGCAGTGGGTTATCTGGCCCAGTTCACAGGAAGCAAGATGATTAGTAATTATTATATTCTAGATTTGACCTTGTGTTGCATATTAATGACATCTGGCTATGGCGGTGTCTGTAAAGAAGGCTAATTTCCACCTTACAATGACCAAGGGCAGCCTTCCCTGTCAAGAGGTCAAATTGGAACCCAAACATGCTAGCAAATGCAAGGTACGGTCAGGGGCAAAGGCCATTCACACAGACTGTAAAGAGACAGCAGGAGATCTGTCTAAAGCAGTCAGTATTCAGGATACCCTTGAAGAATGTATTGGAAAGAATATTCTCTATTATTCATTTTCCAGTTTAAAAACAATGAGTTTCCTGGCAGTTAGGAAACCCTGCAAGGAAGAACAATAAAGCAGCAAGACTTCTATGTAGTTTTCTCCCAATGTTCAAGCATCCCAAAGGGTTGAGGATGCTTCTGCACAAACAACAAGCAAGCAAACAGAAAAAAAAATGTTTTATGCACAAAATGTGTTTTCTGCACAAGAAACAGTGTTTTTCTATTCAGGAAACATAGCTTTTATGAAGGAAATGTGTGTTACTGCAGTTCCTAAGCCGCACTTGGGGTGACATTAGATATCATTTTGATATCAATAATCTCTTCTACCATTCCTCTCCACATGTTTGTGAGGCCCCCGGACAAGCACGAAACTAGGCATGGCCACTACTCGCTGGACATTCCATTAACTACCTAGGCAGGCCAAAAATAGCTAGATTGCCGCTATAGGAGACCTCCCAGCAAGCACGCTATTATGTATGCACGCTACTTACTAAGAACTCCCTGCCCCGACCAGGAGGCTTGATTACCAGAATCCTCATCTGTCAAGCACTTTGCGTTTGCATACTGTCTACTCCTTTGTCAATTCGAAACTAACTCAATCATGCTAAATTCTGACCTTTTGGAGGCTTTGTCTCCAACCCGAAACTCATTGTTTCCCCCCAAGTACGGATAGCCTATGGCTACATTTTCCCTATAAAACCCCGGATTCCGAGACCTTCTTTGGATCGCTCGGATAGCGCCCGATTTCCATCCAGCCTTGCTGCCGCTGTGCTTGGCAAGCCTTCCCCTCAGTCCCACGTACTGAGACTACGCACCTCCAAACTTCCACAGTGAACTACCCGGGCTTCAGGACAGGTGTAGTATCACCCAAATCAACAATCCCTCTTAAAAATCCCTCTGTCTCACTCCAACCTTTATTTTCTATAGTTATCTGTGTGAGCGTGCTGCATACACCGTTTGATTGTATTTTAATAAAGATCACCATTGTTAGTTCAACCTCTGTCTGCTCCTTGACTTGGCCTGACCCCTTAGACGTTGGGTTCAAGATCTCGCTGCGTTGCCCTGCCTCTCGCATTGCCAGCTGTGCTCTGTGCTAATTTCCCCACCTTTTAATATTTTGAGAGCGCACTTTGGTGTCCCTCACGGGACCCCCAGTAAACAGGGTAACATGTAGGCTATGAAAAAAAAGAAAACTTTTTTCTGCAAAAGAATTTCCCCAGAACACTTTGGTACGCTCAAGTATGAGGGTAAGCTATCAGATATATTCATTTTCTCAAGCAATAAGGAAGAAAGCTACAATAATGATCCATTGTTGCATGCAGTGATGAATAACTGAGGGTTTGCATCCCTGTGTTTAAGAATACCTATGCAAAGGATTGTGTTTTCTCCCTAACTCATTTTACAAAAGGCTTTTCTTCTAGATCTCAGTCTGAAATCTGAGCCACAAAATTCACTGAATGAAGTTACACCAATTGCTGTCTCATCGTCTAACCTGTATGATAGGGGTTTTGCACTAATTAACTGGGGAATAAAGACACAGCCACATACACTGCCTTTTCCTCACTGGAAGGAGAGCCCAGAGATAAATATACAATTTTCTGATGCATTATAGATAAATAAAGAAACAAGCTCAGTCTCCTTTTCTGCAGAGATGTCAAGGAACATCTGTACAAGCGCTGGGTCTGCCTCAGAAACACTACAATACCCTCCAACTGTTCTGATTTGACAAGGGCAGTCTTGATTAATCTTCTGTTGTCCCACTTTTTCTTAAATTGTCCCAGTTTCTTTATGTTCCACCCACTCCCTCCCCCTTTGCCTATTTCAGTTGCAGAAAACTGAATTCAAGGTGTGAAAGCAGCTTGTTCTGAATTAACTCAGCAGAAAAGAGAGGGAAGGAAGGTGCAGAATCTTGCTGTTTCCAGCAAACTCAGGCAAAAGGAGTCTGCTGTAGCCTCTCCTAAACTATCTATTCTTCCTTGTTAACAACCCACAGAGGTTCCAGCTTTCATCTGAAAAGTGTTGGAGGCTGTGCAGTAAAACAGACTGTGACAGGGCCTGCTTCTTCCTCTCTCTCAGGCTGAAATGACAAATCCCCAGCCTGACAAAGTGCTCTGTCACCTCACACACAGCTCTGCTTTCCCCTTTAAACACTACTTCTGAGTAAAGGGTGAGGTGTTTCAATGATTATTTAGAACCCTTTTATAGTTTTATGGTAGTGTGCTTTCTGTTTGTTTTTAAAATTTGTATACCACTCAGCTGAATCAATGGTTATAAAAATAAACTATAATATTTATTGAAAAAACATACAGAACAAAGTATTGGAGTTCATATGCAAGTCAGAGCTAATATAGTTCTTCAGAGTTCTTTTAGATAATTTTCTTATATCTTGAAACCCTCTTGAAACCCCAAGCATTACAAATTGCACTTTAGTTACACTTTTACCAAAGGCTCAACCCCAAAATCTAGGACACACTTTCTGACCAAATTATCTATTGGTTGAATTATTCTTCTGCCTCTCTCTAGGCTTTCCCTGAACACAAAACCCATTCCACTCAGACAACCTCCCTGGCTGACTGAGTGACTTTATTTCAGTTCTTACTCACTAAAGGACTCCAGAATGTCACTCCATGCTTGCCTTATTATATATTCTCCTCTCAAACCTCCAGCCCCTCTCTCACACTAATGGGGTGGGTTTCTCTCTGGAGAAGCTATTCTGGTTGCCTGGCAACCTGATGCTAGGTTGCTTTGGCACTCAGGATTGCCAGATCCCCAGAACTCCATCACAGATGCCAATTTGAGATGAATGGAGGAACTGGAAGTGGCCACACTGCCATTCTCTCCAGCACCCTTAACACATACTTCTCACTCTGCATGAAAGAATGGCATTCCCACACGCAATCTTCAGAATAAGGTGAATTCAGTTCAAGTGGAGATTGCTGCTTCCACACACTTGATGTCATACTATTCAGACCCCATCTTCACACATGCACACACATGCAGACCCCATGGGACACCTCACTTCTTCCCAACTGTTCCAATGCTATACACACAATACATTGCTAGATTAGAGTAGTAAAATACTGACAGGAAGTCAGCTCTAGAATTTGCATAACACATTCCTTGTTCTGGGTTCAGCTATGTGTTCATCTCATGGGAATAATGATGTCAGAATGAACGATTTCCTGTTCCACTCTCTGCTCAGGAATGCACAGAAATAAAAGTGACAGTGTGCAAAGAGATTTCCTAAATGTGTCCCCATGCATTGCACAGATCCTTACTGTTCTGTTTGCTTTTCTGGTTTGCTTTCTGAATGGATAGGGTTAGGATAAGTAACTTGCCCAGCCCCAAACTGCATGATGGTGACTTTAAAAGAACAGTCCAGAAATTAAGGAATGTGATATAAAGAGATCAATTTTGAAATTTTGGCAGCCCTACGCATGCCTTGGTTGTTGGAGAGAATGGGGTGAAATGGCCCAGTAATACTAGAATTGGACACGACCTGTTACTTTAATCTACATCTGGGATGTCATTTGAGCCATTGAGCTTGGAAAATAATAGTGGTACCTTGGAAAGCATCTTGACCAGATGTAATAATAGGCATTTCACACAGTTGTGGGGAGAGAGCAGTGAAGAATCAGTAAAGGAGTGAATCTGCATTCTTTAGAGGAAGGATGCTCTAATTCTCTTTACAAATTGTTGAAACTTTCAGTAAAGGAGCACATTTGTATTCTTTAGAGGAGGGATGCTCTAACTCTCTTTACAAATTGTTGAAACTTAAAAAAAAACCAGTTACAATTTTAATTTGGGAAAAAGTCATGTAGCTGACAAACATGGATAGACTGGAAAGTGGAATCATAGCACTTTTTCATTTTTGGCTTTAAGCTGAAAATGATGCACAGTTGTGCATTTCTCCCAGGCCCCACGTGCATTTACCTCCCCCGCCCCTGTCCTGTTTCCCCTAAACTTTCCTGCTGGCCTCGGATGTGCTGAAGAATGCAAACACACACCATTGTTGAAGTAAGATTCAGTTACCACCATAATTATCTTCTGTATGGAAGTGAGGATCATCTTGTTCTTTGCCTCAAGCAGCCAAATGTCATGAGCTAGCCCTGCTGAGTGTCCCTGAGATAAGTCTTTTCATGATTTTTTAACTGTAAACCAATAAATGAGGATAATAGAACACAGCAAAGAATTTCAGAAGAAAACCAGCCTTTATAAATATAGCAAATATTTTGATTGTATAGATCATGAAAATCTATGGATCACTCTTAAAATAATAGGTGTGCCACAACATTTGATTCTTCTGTACTCAGGGCAAAAGGTTACCATCAGGACAGAATACAAAGAAACGGAATGGCTTCCAATCAGCAAGGGGATCAGGCAAGGTTGCATTTTATCCTCCTACCTGTTCAACTTGTACATTGAATATATCATAGGTAAAGCAGGATTAGACTTGGAGGAAGAAAGCATTAAAATTGGAGGAAGGAACATCAACAACTTCAGATAGCAGATGACACCATACTACTAGTAGAAAACAGCAGAGACCTGGAACAGTTACTGAAGAAAGTCAAGGAAGAAAGTGTAAAGGCAGGTTGACAGATGGACATTATGAAAACACAAATCATGACCATAGATAATTTATGTAACTTTAAAGTAAATGATAGAGTCATGGAAATAGTTCAAAATTTTCCATACCTTGGCTCAGTCATTAATCTGAATGGGGACTGCAGTCAAAAATCAGAAGAAGATTAGGATTTGGAAGAGCAGCTATGAAAGAACTGGACAAGCTCCTGAAGTATCAAAATTTATAATTAATACTAAAGTTGAGATTGTCCTAGCCATCCTATTTCCAGTTTCTATGTTTTGTTGTGAATGGTGGACAGTGAAGAAAGCTGAAAGGGAGAAAATCAGGTCATTTGAAATGTGATGATGGAGAAGAATCCTATGGATACTGTAGACTGCTAAAACAGAAATGACGGGGTCCTAGAGAAAATCAAGCCTTAGACTCTCACTAGAGGCTAAAATGACTCAATGGAGACTGATGTACTTTGGCCATATCATAAGATGTCACGATATGTAAAGGGTTAATCTTACTTGATGCTGCGCTGCTTCTTCTGACCTTGCCCTTTAAGCACAAGGTGTAGACTGAGATAAGGCTATGCAGCTGTATGTTAAATGTTTAAGTTGTAATTTATGTGTTTGACTGAGGCACATGTAGAGTACCTAATAATGTACAGCTGCGTGGAGTGTATATAAGCTGTTTGGAAAAGCATTCTTTCTCTCGCTTTCTTACCTTCTTGCCACGCTGGTTTGTATGTTACTCTGCTGTTTTTACTGTTTAACTTTATGACGGGCCTTGCTAAATGCCTTAATTTGTTACCCACAATAAACCTTTTGTATTTTTCCTTATTGCGGTCTGAAGTGGCTGTTTTTCCTCTAGGCTGTAGTTTATGCCAGAGATTCTTTGGAGGTCCTTGTTTGCTTGAACAAGTACCCCAGTTTTTCAGGCTTGTTAGGCAGGCAGCCGACATAAGAAGACATGACTCACTAGAAAAGACAATAATGCTTGGGAGGGTGGATGCAAGAAGGAAAAAAGGAAGACCACCCTACAGATGGAGAGACTCAACCAACGAAGCCAGGGCCTTGAGTCTGCAAGACCTGAGCAGAGCTGTTGGTGATAGGGTGACTAGGAGGTTTCTCATCCATAGGGTCACCATAAGTTGAAGGTGACTTAACCAAAACAAAACGAGGCCCAAATGTCTTGAGTATATGTGATTATTAAAACAGTGAGCTTTTTTTAAATGAGCATACTACTGATAGTTATATATTCATATTATCTATTGCAGTAACTCACTATTCAAAAGTCCCCTGCATGTTTTGAGAGACATAGCCAATCAGTATCTTTATGTAGTTATACAAGTCCACATTTTCCCTCCCTCTCCAAAATATGTTTCAACAATACTGCTGTGTAATAATAGCCCATTATCTAGGATCTGGAGGGAGGCATTGATATGTTGCCATAAGCATCCCCTAAACATGTTCATTTTTCAGCAGGTTGACAGTTTGATAAATGCATCCATATAAGGCAGGTCCTCTTGTTTCTGACTAGTGATAATGAGGATCTGGGCAGGCTGTCACACTTATCTCTGTATGTTTTGGAAAATTTGTTGTATAAAAATGGTTTCAGAAAGGGTTTTTCCTTTAAATCTTTAAAGCAAAATGATGATGGTGTGTACTGAGACAAGGGTACCTGCCATTGTTGCCTGCATGTGCCCTGACTTACCATAGTCAGCGAGATGCCAGGGTGCTCTCCATGCCCTGTGAGGCAGCTTCAATGCCTCCCAGCCTGACAGGCAAAGGCGGATGCCCAGGTGATATGCCAGCTGAAACGGCAGTGGGGGTGTGGCCAGTGGGACAGGTAGGGGAGAGAAGGAGGGGATGTGATAGACTACCAGATGAACAGCATGAGAGAGGCAAACATGATGAGAAGAAACAGGAAGAAAAGACAGAATGGAAAGGACTTGGAACTGGGCGGCAAGGATACTAGAGACAGAGACCAAACAGACAGTTTGGGGGTTGGAAGTGGAAGAGGGGAAAAGATAGATGCAGCGACCTTGAGGTGGAAGGGAAGAGGAGGAACAGTAGAGGTACATAGGAACAGTATAAGGGAAGGAAACATCAGAGACAAAGTGGTAGGATGGAACAGCGAGTGGGGAGGGCACAACAATTATAAGCTGGAGGGGATACATGAAGAAGACAAGGAGGCTGCAGGTGGAAAGACTAGCTAGCTAATAGTGGAGACAGAGGAATACAAATAGTTGGGAAGATGATCTGGAAACACCCTAAGCAGTGGTTTTTAACCTGGGGGTCCACAATGCCCTCCACAAAAGGCTCAAAGGCTGCTTAGCTCATCTCCTCCCCCACAACAGAGTGGCAATTGACAAGAACCAAGGCAAAAGAAGGCAGGTTGGCAGACTGGCTGTCTGGTTCTGTGTGTTGCCTGTCACATGCCTGCTCTCCAGCAAGGAGGAGGCAAGCTCAGCTGCTGAGTCACAGCAGAGCTGACAGACATCCATCCATCCAGTCAGCTTTTGCCCTTCTTTTTCTCTCCTGCCCCTCATTTCTAGCAGAGAACAGTCTAGTGTACTGTCACAAATGCACATACACCTGCTATCCTTTTTCAGAGATGGCCACCATGCTGCACTGAGGTTCCCACTCAGAGTGGGGCCAAATGAGATGTAGCAGGTGCCACCCTCTGGTGAGACACTGGAAGTTGAAGCAAGGGATCACCATCATCAAAATAAACTACTACTCAATTCAGACGAAAGCATGCACACTTATGAATGGAAATTAGGAGGTGTGCTTGGGGTATTTTATAGAAGGGTTGCTTCAAGGTTCCTTTTTTTGCCTTCAGCCTCCTTTTTTGCGTTTTTCCCTCCCTCCCTCTCTCCTTTGTCCATCTTGGTCTCCTCTCCACCTATGAAGAAGGCAAAGAGACAAAGAGGGGTGTGTGTCTGAGTGGCTGGAAAAGAGGGTATGGGGGGAGAGGGGGGGCAAATGCTGGCTAACTGGCTTGCTGGCTGGCTGACTTGGGCTGTGCATTGCTGTTCAAACCACTTCACCCTTAAACTGGCTGGAAGAAGCAGGAGAAAAGTCTTCCCTCCCGTGCCCCCGGGTCTCTTAAGGAAGTGTGCATTTGCTTATTTTGTCCTTCTCTCCCAATTTTAAGAACCTTGATGAACAATTTTAAATAAATGTTTCTGCACTTTAGGGTTTTAAATCTTGAGTTAAGTCTTGGGGGTCCACAGCAAAAAAAGATATTTAAAGAGTGTCCCCGGTGAAGAAAAGGTTAAGAACCACTGCTTTAGACAATAGCATGAAGGAAGGGAGTTGTGAGAAAGAAAAAGGCCAATAGGGGTCAGAAGAGACAGGCATGGAAGGATAAAGGTTTGAAGGTGGACGTGGATGGGGTTACAGAAGGAACAGCAAGTTTGAGTGGGAAGAAACTGAGAAGCCAGGGATGAACATTTGGTGAGACAGGACAGAAGGAGGTAATTGCTTGAGGTCTTCAGGGTGTATTATATTTGTGTTTTGTCCCCATTGGGAAAGTCTTTTGTTCTTTATTGCAAGCTAATTCCCTGCACAGTGGTTGGGGAAACTTGTGGATAGTTGTTGTCACAACTGACCTCCAAGAATAAAATACCTTAAGTGTACCTGACTCTGTCAAGTCTCATGGATTCACAAGTTAAGACCGGTCCCAGCCCAGGCCTAGGAGGGCAGGGAGTCCCACAGTGATGATGGTGGTGATGGTGCTGATGATGATAGCCTCCCAAGCCAAACTAGTTTAAAATACTGGGATTCAAGTCAAAATAGTCACAACAACAACAGTGACCATTTCTGCATTACACTCTTATAGTGCAGTTGGCTCTTCCCTAAACTGCAAACCCCAGGATTCCATAGGATGTTGAAAATGGAATAATCGTGCTGTAAGAGTGTAATGCGGAAATGGACAACAGCAACAGCAACGTTTATTTATAATGCCGTTTTCACAAAAGGGCAGAAGATCAACATATATAGTCAGGGACAAAGTCAATTACTTCCAATGATGAATAAATGATTTTTCTGTTTGATTGCTGTTTTGTTATTATATTACTTGATTGTATTTTATGTTGTAGGTTTTCACATTTCAGTATTTTAAACTGTTCTTGGATTTTTTAAAAAGTGAAAAGCAGCACAGAAGTGTCTACATGTCTGTATAAATAAATAAACAAACAAATTTACAGAAACAATGTATTTTTTGCCAAACTCAGTTGGGCTACCTGTGTGACATCTGCTGAGGCCAGTCCTTTCGAGTGACTTAAGATACAATAGGTTCAGCATTTTGGGCAGTTCTCTTACACGTCAGACTAAAACCTGGAGCAGATTTGCTGTCCCAGTGATTTTGGAGCTGCCACACATTCTCCAGCTCTGACAAGATTAATTGCAACAATACTGCAAGGAAAGTCCAATTCTGAAATGTAAACAGTTGTCCTACCACCTAGGCATTGAGCTTAAGGTAAAGAGTGTATAAACTAAAAGTGTGCAAAACTGAAGATTGTAAGAAGAAGTGAACATCATGTTTTCACCATAACAAATGATTACTAAATGTTTTATTCTGTACCTCACTGCTATCTTAGAAGACTTTTGGCAAGTCTTTCTCTCTCCCACCCCTTGCAATGTTCTGCTCAGTTTCAAAGTGTGGCTTGTGTGGTCAAAGCCAAGCAGTTTCATGCCTCAAAGAGAAAGGGACATTTTTGCCAGTGTATAGCAAAGGTCAGAAGTTGCCCTTGTAATTGAATGAAATGAGCTACAAGACAGAGTCGTATGAAGTACAGCAGAAGAAATGAGGCAGAAGTGACAGCTGCTGGATAGATCACAACAGCATTTTAATCTGGGATTCCTGTTAATTTTGAAGGCTAAAAATAGGAAAGTCTGTTGTCTTGCAAAAGCAGAAGTTCAGAGACAAAATATGAACATGACCATGGACTGCCATGTGGAATTAAGCAATATGTACCAAGATCCTATGGGATTGTTAGCACAGCTAAAATTCCATCTGTATACTTACTACTGGTGTTGCAATGGGGTGGGATGGAGCATGAAAGCCTCTCCTTCTTTCCCTGTTGCAGGCATCGGGATGTACCCCAATCAGTAGTTCTAGGCAGTGCTGCACCTGGTAGCTATCTGGATGCCATTGCAAATCCAGGACAAAGGTGAGGAAGTAGGGAGGTATTGGATACCTTCTTGCAGAATGCCTAAGTTCTTGTGCTAGCATAACTGGGGGGTTATGCCAGGGTAAGTTGCCAAAAAGACTCTGGCCTTACACTACTATTCCTATGCTACCTTGGCAGGATAAAAGACATATAGCCTCAGAGAAGGACACTCTTTTTGACACGCACACACACACCAGCATGGTAAGAGCTGTGTTCCTTCACCTCTCCAAAGGAGTTCTGATGCTGAAGAAAGTAGAAAGGGGGAGCATAGGAGCCATGACATGAATAGTGCAGAGAAGGTCTTTCAGGCCATTTCTACAAGGGTTTTTTTAAACGGGGCACAGCGTCCTCCAGGGAGGATGTCTGCACCTGGGACCAGACTGGGTCGGACCTACTAAATGTAGATCCACAGTCCAGCCCGCTCACGAACGACCCCAACTGGTCGTCCAGCATGCTTTTGAAAGACTGCTAAAAACAGGTCTTTCAAAAGCATGGAGCGCACCACTGCGAGCCTGCTCCCATATGCAGATTTGCAGGGTTGCATTGGTGCGAGCCTGCAATCTGTCAGGGGTGGGCTTTAGGCTGGCGAGCTTCAGTGGTTGGTCGAGACCCTCGACCAACCGAAAGCCACCATTTTCGTCCCCGGAGCAGTGCGGAGCGGCGGCCACAGACTGCTCTGGAGAAGCGTGGACTGGATCGGGGAGCCGAAAAGTCCAGTGAGTAGCATCATGGGGCGATTCCCTCGCCCCATGCGGAAATGGCCTCTAAGTCCTTCCAGTTCCTAACCACGTTCCCAACACAGAGGAAAATTTATTCCAGTTGGAGAACTGCAAATAGATTTTAAAAAAATGAAAGATGGGCAGATAATGCTGCTCTTCCCTCATTTCCACCCTCCTAGAAGGAGCCCAGAAACAGGTTGGGATGAACATTCTGACTTTTCTGATGTCAGAAATAAGATTGCCTTGCATCAAAATAATTTATTTTACATTTCTAGAAAGTTCTTTGCAGAAGACTATTAGATCTAAGGGCTCTTTTCTTTTCTTTCTTCAGTTTGGTTTGATGGAAAAAGGAATTTCTGGCATAGGAAATAAAATTAATAACAAAATTTCTCTCCAACTTAAATATGTATTAAACACTAAAACTGTATATGACAATCATGCATTCTGTGTTGAGATGGATCTTCTCTAAGCTTCCTCTAGATATTCATAGGTAGCCAAGAGTGGCATCAGGGGCAGGTGTGAAAAAAGCTTTTATCAAATACAGTCAGCCCTCCAATCCACAGGTTCTCCATCCACAGATTTAACTAACGACTACTTAATTTTTTTAAACAAAATTCCAAAAAGCAAACCTTGATTTTGCCAGGCGCCAAGCACTACACTGATACCGTACTGTAGCCTTTCACCATTTTACAGATCCTCAGGCTCTCTCCAGCATTTTTTTTTTAGTTCTTTACCATTTTATATAAGGGAAACCATTTTGCTATGCCACTGTGTCTAATAGGACTTGTGCATCCACAGATTTTGGTATCCATGGGCATTCCTGGAACAAAACCTCAATGGATACTAAGGGCCCATTTTATATAATGTCTAATGCATGCAGATAATGAATCACAGAAGCAAAAAGACTATGTTTCATCCCCATCTACCCTGGCATCTTCCATGTCATGGTAGGATGGCCCCTGTGAGGTCTCACATGTTCTCTAGAAGCACCAGGTCCATTCTTTACCCTGTGAAAGGAGTGGGCATCAGTCAGGGGGTAGGTGGCTGCATTAGTACGCTGGGAAACCTTAGAAGGTTACTCTCCACTTCACTTCCTCCACAAAAAAAAAGTAAAAAAACTCTTTTTTGCCCACCAGTGCCCCAAATACCTTTCAGAGGTGTGGGGGGTATTTTTACCATATATTTGCCTCCTGGGCTATTTTTGGCCTCGGGCAGGCCTTTTCAGTTACTCCTTTTTTATTTTTAATGGCCCAGGGAGACCCTAGGTGTTGCCAAAGTGCCACCTCATGCTCCTAGTGACTGTTTGGGAGCATTTGGACCAAAAATATTTTTGACCCCTGGAAGCCACCACTTGGGAAAACACCTGGCTCTTCCTTGCCCTAGGAGGACAATGTGGAGTGTGGCTGCCAAACAGGGGTTATTATATGTTGCTCAAATAGCTAGCCAAAGCCAAAACTGCCTCCTTCTAGATTCTCATAGAAGCTGAAGTGGAATAGCTTCCACCCATCCACCCTTTTCTCATGGCTGAGGTGAAAGAAGGCTGAAGTCACTAGTCTCAAGAAAAAGTATCTGAAGCATTTTCTTCCCTGGAATGCCATGCCAAGTTGAAAAGTTCAGCATGGCCTTTCTACCTGGCATACCTAACTACTCTATAACCCTATGCCCCTTGCAAGCTCATTGCAGTCTGTCATGGACATCTGTGAACTGTTTATATTTTTCTCATTCATGTGCCAGTTTCTTGTACCTATAAGATGATTTTCATATCTGACTGACTCACACTTTTCTTCTGTCCATAGGACAGGAATTAGGAATGCCTATATTTCCTTTCACTTAACATAAGTTTACATATGCTTAGCTAAGTAGCAGAGGCACTAAGAAACTCTGTTAGTGAGTTGCAAAGTTGTGTACTGGGACAACGGCAAGATGCATAAAGGCACCCACTACACATGAGTGCCTGCTGTGTGTCAGTCCTGTTATGCATTGGGCACCATCGTGTATCAGTCACATTATGCAATGATCAGTTTGGCAGCTCTGCCATGTAGTAACAGCAGCCTTCTACTGCCCAGTTCTAATTCCCACATATGTAAGTCCACTTATGAAGATGAAACTTCCATATAGGATTCCAGACAATTTAATGCAACTGAAGTTGGTCAAAGGGTTGCTGAAACCCTTATTTCTTTTAGGAAAATCAATAATCAAAATGGGAAACCAAATACCATAGGAAATGGCAGATGTGTTAGATAATGTCTGCATGTTTTTGAGACTCAATATGATGGAGTGCCAAAGCAAGACTCAAGAAATCCAAGTTTACTGAGTGACCTTAAGCTAGTCACACTCTTTCAGTCAAGCATCCCTCAGAGGTCTGATATGAAGCTAAACGGAGAGAAGCATGAATTTGGCAACTATCCTGCTAGGGTAGGATGTAAATGTAATAAATGCATAAATATTCTACATGGGAGAACTGGATAAGTTACCATTATGATAATCTCCTAGAAGGACACTAATTTGATGAGTCCTGAAATAAAGATGAAGTTTATGTATCCACAAGGTATACTGGCATACAAGACTTTACTTTAGCTGATCAGCTCCCTGTAGCTCATGAATCAGAGAGGCATACAGTGGTCTAGGTTTGACTTTCAATGTTTTTTGGCTACAGATTAAAATGGCACAAGTGCACCCTATAGTATTTTCTGGTCCTGGATTGGAAAATAACAAAAATATATGGGGAAAAAAACTAGATGTACCCCTGCCCTGCTCTACCTGCAAAACCAGCCTGACTTGCAGTTTAATATTTCCTCAAGACTGGTGATGAGAAAGCATCTTCTACCATGTCTGGACAGCTCACTGCTCCCAGGGCAAGCTGCTTGGTACATGTGTAGTATATGAAGGGATGCTGTGCATCACTAGTTGTGATGCTATACCACTAAGGGTGAGACCTTTTCACACTATAGAATTATAGCAGCCTGATTTTACTTTAGCTGCCATGACTGCATCCAATGAAATCCTGGAATTTGTAGTTTAGCAAGTGGCCTTTAGAATTCTCAGCCAGTGAGCTCTCTGATGCTTCTGACTAAACTATAAAGCCCAGGATTCTACAGGAGGTAGACATGGCAGTTGAAGTGGTACCATCATGCTGTAATTTTTTAGTGTGAAAGGGGCCTAGATTGAGGCCAAAAAACACTGATGGAACTGGTAGTGCAGTGGTTGGAGTGTTGGACTTCAACTTGGGAGATGCAGGGTCTAGTCCCTAATAAGCTATAAAACTCATAAAACTCACCTTGAATGAGTCACTGTCCCTCACCTGACCAACCTCACAAGGCAGCTATAAAGGCAAATGGGAGGAACAGGAAAGCTATGTTCACCACCTTGAGCTTCCTGCAGGAAACTGAGCCATTGGCAACAGTTTTGTCTACCAATATCCATTTCTTCTTTTCCTTTAATGTGCACTCTAACTTCTTTAAAAACTTAATAACCAAATCATAAGCAACAACAAAAATCAAAGAGGCACAGCATCTCTCAGAGAGAGCAACATTTCTGTGGTTGAAATATTCTGAGTTTGGCCTTCTGCCTCAAGAACAGTCCCTAGAGGACTCTAATTACTTAGAAATGTGTTGCTTGTTGTCTTATTGCCTGAGATGTGGCTTGCTTTAGTCTTTCATAGCTCATTAGGAGTCAGAAGCACATATTTAACAGTGCAATTATCACTCCTCGTTCATGAAGCCTTTAATGGCTCTCAGTGCAGCCCCAATGCATTGATTAAAGGGAAGCTTTGGTGCACCTTTGTGCAGCCAGCATGGGCTGTTACATAGCGGTGCTTCTTAAACAAACCTTTCTGGCTCCGGGAGATGAAAGTCTTGGTCAGTGCTCTCTTACCCTGATCTAAACTAGTCTAACAGCTTTGAAAGGAAATAGAATCGCCTCAGCAGGGGCTGCAGGAGAACGCACAGCTTGTGATGAGAATCGGCCACAACTCCCTTTCCCCCTATCCCAGGAAGATGAAAAAGGACTCCACAGGGTACAAATAGACGAGAGTGCTTTCATCAAAACCCTTGCCCCTCACCTCTGTTGCCCTTGTTCAGATCTTAGATATGAAAAGTAGGGCCATGCCAAGATATTTTGTTGCCTGAGGTGAAAAGCAAGGTGGCACCCCTACCCTATTCCACCTGTAAAAGCCGACTGGTCTGGAAGCTTAATCTTCCTCCAGCACTAATGATGGAAGAGTTTAGAGAGCAGAGAAAAAGTCACGTGATGCACAATTGTTTCTTCAGACATCTTGCTGTTGTCCCCCAGCACCCGGTAGGGTCAACTCTGAGGCGAATGAAGCAACCCACATCCTCCCTCTGTTTTTCCTCCTCATTCTATCATATCCCATTCTATCCATCACAGAATTCCATGGTCAGTCCTGCCTAGCTTGTATCTAGGATGGCATTCAAAGAGCTTTGCAGAAGCCTTTCCCTGCCCCTACCTCACCCCTCATAATGGGTAGAAAGGCCTGAGACAGAGTTCCAGGATTGAAGTAGGGAGGGGAACATGGAAGAGACAACTTTGAATCTACTAGATCCAAAACTAGCTCGTCAAATCCAGAGCCAACACATTTCTTCAGCAGAGTCTAGTTTTGGACCCATCAACTATACCAGCCACAGATCTTGTTCAGCTAATCCTTCTCACCCTCAAGTGCTATCAACTGGAAAGGGGATGAAAGAGAAAATTCAAGAGTCTGCTTGGCTGAACCACACTCCTGTTTTCTGCCCTGGCAAGTGACTGATAGCTTCCATATTTACAGAGCTGTGGATCCCCTTCAAATTCAGGCTAAATTTTAAAGGAGATATCCCAAGTACTGATCCTAATCCTGCCCAAACAGGTTCAATATATTGGATAGCTCCTGTAAAGTTTAATGTAAGCCCTGGAGTGGAATGGGTACTCCTTAACATGGGAGTTACCAGTCATCACTGGTGGCATGGATCAGAAGGACTGGGAATGAGGAAGGAGAGCTGCTTTGTCCCTGCCCCTGGGCCCAATTCAGAGAGATCTGTTACTCTTTTCTAGGGATGGGCCAACCGAATGCTCAGATCCTCAAATCCTGGGCAAGGACTGGAGATTTACGGATCCGAATCCCCATGCCAAAAATGGTGAACTGAATCTTTCGAATCCACCAACCAAGTTAGTTTTTCACTTTTTAAAATTGGCACCTCTGGGGCCCACCAAAAGCCTGATTGGCCAGCAGGCACCTGGGCACGTGAAAATTGCAGCATAAAGCTGCACGCAGGTACTGGAAGCTACCTGTGCTCACTTGCTCATGCTGCCTGTGCCTGCTTGGCTGCCTATCTGTGCTCACTCACTCATGTTGCCTGTGCCCACTCAGCTGCCTCCATCTGCAAGGTAATATAATTATTCTCTATTCTTTTGACTTAAGACTGGAGGGTAGGGATTGGGAATTAATTGAGACTGGAGTAGGGACTTGACTTGAAAGTTCCTTGCAGAACTTGAGACCGGACTTGAGGGTAGAGAATTGAGACTGGACTAGAGGCTGTTGTTGTTTTAAGTGCCTTCCTTGTTGCAGGACTTGAGACTTGACTGGAAGGTACAGTCTTCTTGAGATTTCAAGGACAGCTGAAATATTCCTTTGCATAGTTCCCTTGCAAAGCTCTTTCATACACAATTCTGGGTTTCTAGTTTTACAAGGTGTCACAGCCTTCTCTGCCAAAGTGTGCTGGTGCATCATCAAACTACAAACGCCAGGATGCCATAAGGAGCTATGCAAAGAAAATCCAGTTTTGACCTGGATTATCTCTGTACTGTAGTATGTGGCCCTGTTTACACAGGCAGGAAAATGTGGGATTAATCCACATTTTCCTGCCTGTGTAGAAAGGGCCTTCATGTCATTTTCCACCTGGGGAGATCCTGAGGCAAAACTATGGCAACTGTCCTGGCCAGATTTCTTCAGAGGGAAGTTTGCCTTTGCCCAGGCTTTTGCTAAGGCTGAGAGAATTGCCTTGCTCAAGATTATCCTTCTTTCCCTTGCTTTTAAACCCCTTTTTAAAAAAGGATTCGAAAGATTCAAGATGTGTGAGATTTGTGGATTCCTAGAACCTTCCAGGTATTCAGATCTGGATCCGGAAAATTCTGGATTTGTTCCATCCCTACCCTTTTCCTTCCTAATTATGCCTACCTCGATCCCTGTATATAGGGCTGCTGCATCTTTCCTTCTTAATTTTAACTGCTGCTGCTGCTATGGGTCCTCCTGCTGCTACTGCTTCAAATGTAAGAAGTTTAAGAAGAATTGACATCTAGATAGTTGATATTTCATGCAGATCAGTCCTGGGTTGTAGACTGTACAGTGGTGCAAGCCTGATAAGGCAAACATTTAGGGCAGGGGGCAGCTACATTGTGTTCCTCCAGGTCTTGCTTGACTGCAACTCTCATCAGCTCTTGGTGGTAAAGCAAGGTGAGGAACACCCATGCTCATTTAAATCAAGAGTCCACAAACTTAGGGCCAACTATGAGGTTTCAGAGAGCATACTATGGGGTTTCAAAATATGTGAACAAATGCATGACAGTGCACGTATATACAGAATCCCCACCCACAAATCTCAACATGCAGAGCAGGGGAGGTTTCAGCTTCAGCCTCTAGCCTGATGAGATCTAAAGATTTCTGCAAAAAGAGGTCAAAGTGAAAGCTTCAGTGATCTCCATGAGGTTGGGCACATGTTCTTTTTTGCAGAGGACAGTGCTCCATCTGAAGATCTGTCAGAGGAGATTTCTCTTTCTGAATGTTTCCTCTGTTTGATGGACTGTCCAGCCCAAATCTGACTTCAAGAGAAGGAGCCACAAAGAGAGAGACTGAGGATCCTGAAGTGGCACTTAGACAGCAGACTCTCCAAGCTCAGAGGCCATCACCTGGTCTTTTGTTCAACCACTTAAGCAAGATGCATTGTGATTCTGTTTAAATCATCAAAAGTATTTTTGATTTGGATCTGTATATAGAGATTGGAACATTAAACATTCTTTTTTTAAAATGAGGATCAGCATTGTGTAGTGTCTTGAATGTTGCGCTACAACTCTGGAAACCACGGTTCACATCCTGCACTCAGCAAAGGGTGACCTTGGGCAAGTCACATTCTCTCATATCTCAGGAAGGCAAAGGCAATCCTGCTATGAATAAATCTTGCCATGAAAACACCATGATAGACTCACCTTAGGCTTTGTCATGCCCTGCTTCCAGAACATGGACTCAGAATCTGAAACAGAGGGCATGCCAAAGTCTGATACAGGGGGCATCCCAGGACCTGGGATGCCACAAACATAAGAGGGGGTGGTGCCAGCTCCAGCAGAGAGTCTTGCCCCTTCAGACACAGAGAATAACTTACCAGTACCTACCTTTGCTGAGAGCAGACAACAAAGAGAGGGCCTATGCCAATCTCAGAGAATATATAACCAGCAACAATTAATCAGGCAACAGCTGCTTTAGGTGGCTGACCTAGATAGCTGCTGCCATTCCCCTCTAGAAGTTGCCAGAGCTTATCTGCTCTCTCTGTTTGCTGAACTCTGTGTCTGACTCTGGATTACCCTGACTGACTCTGGACTTATTGCCTTTGAATCCTGTTGGACTTTATTTTCACTTTCTGCTTACTAAATAAAAGTAAATAAGATGCTGGGAGATATTCAGTGTGTTTTGTTTGAATTATCAGCTGTGCCGCTGGGACTGAGATAGGATGGGCTTGCCATAAGTAGGACTTGAAGTCACACAACAACAAATGTCCACCATGATCATCACTGAGTACTCCATTTCTCTGCTTCTACTAGTACTGCAGTGATCCTGGAAGGTTGGGAATAGTGGTTTTGTCTCCTCACAGCCCAGGTTTAATATGGAGAAAAATCTAGATTCAGGGGCCACAGAGGGAGAAGCCTGTGGAGGCTATGTATAATATACCCACTAATTGAGAGCTTACATAGCACAGCATTAAGTGGATTTGCTCTGCCAAGACTTGCTTCCTTTTTCTCACTTTCATTCTGACAAGCATTTCATAATCTGTGGCTGGGGAGTAATGAACTAGGCTGCTTGGCCCAAACAAGCAAGCCATCCAAACAGCCCAACAACTTCTAACAGCTAAGTTCCAAGACATGCATCAGAGCTTCACAGCATGGTTTCCATGTTCCCCTGGATTTTGTGCAAAGTATAATTCTGCAGCTGAGCAAATGTGGCCTGAGACTCAGCAAGATGGACAGATGTAAGCTTACATGAAGCAAGCTGCTTTTTTGACTCCTACTCTGCTTTTTCAGAAAACTTTTCTAATATGATGATCTGTGACTGAAGCATGAAGAAAAGGTCTGCTGTGGGGTGCTATGAAAGGCAATACTCCTTTACTTTGCAAAGAGCTGAGATTCCTAGTTTAGTGCTGGTTATTATTGGTTACCCAAATAGAATATTTTTTTTTGGGGGGGAGAAATGGTATCTTACACAATTGTCCTCTCTGACAGAAGCCCCATTCATCAGAAAACCTCTGTGACATAGACTAGAATAACAGAAAGAGCCTAAGAGCTGAAACAAGAGAAAGAGGTCAGAATGCCTATTCCTCATCATTAAAGACTGCAGCAGTCTCCACATAAAGGCTAATTTATGCTGAGGCCATAACATGGTGAATGGCTTGCATCATAAATTGCCCCATCACAAGTTACCATGCTACCCCCCACCACTGCCAAGAACAGAGAATTTCTGTGAGACAGAGACAATCTGGCTGATAATAAACTGCTTTGTGAGTTATGGCCACCATTTAGAAGAGCTGCCAAATGCAATATATTTGATAGAGTTTAGGCCTCTGGAAGATGAGACTGGCATGAAGCTGGCCTACAATTAGGGAGCTGAACACAGGACAAGGGAGTTCCAGGTTCTCATCCCTAGGGAACCATACAACTCACTGGTTGACCTGGGCTAGTCATTCTCTCTTAGTCTGAGCTACTTCACAGGTTTATTACAAAGATAGAATGGGGAGGAGAATGGCCATGGATACTGTCTTAAACTGATTGGAGAAGTGTAAATAAACAGGTGAATAAATAGTCAAGAGTAGCCTCCATCACCCAGAAAAGGGTAGGAATCATGCAACCCTCCAGATGTTGTTGGACCATGACTCTAGCTAGCTTAATCAAGGGTGAAGAATGCTGGGAGCTTCAGTTCAACAACAACTGGAGAGGTATATAATTCTCACACTGGATTTAGGGCAGCAGTATACACACCCACCCATGTTTTCCATTACAGTAGAGTCTCGATTATCCAACATAAACGGGGGGGGGGGTGATAGTCGTATAGCCGAAAATGTTGGATAATCTGGAGAGTCTAAGAAAAGCCTTGAAATCACTATGAATTGCAAATGTATTGAAGCTTTATTGCAGTAACAGTAAAAGTAACATTGCAGTAATGTTACAGTAACAACATTGTAATGTATAAAAAGTTCAGTCCTCTGAAAATTTAAAGAAATCAGCGATCCTTTTCTGCTTTCCCGAAGATTGCCTTTTCTTCGCAGCCAAGTCTCGCCATCTTTGCAGCATCATAATGTCGATCCCCGTAGCTTTTTCTTGTTGCTCGATGTACTTCATTGCGATTTCTAGATCCCTAACCCCATCGCCATGCAAGATTGTGAGAGGTTCAACAGATGATGCTTGCTCATCAATTTCTATTTCGTCGCCATCGCTATTGACAAGAGCGACAATTTCTTCATCACTAATTTCATACTGATCGTCTTTGTTCATCCAGCTGTCAACCTCTTGCAAAGACACATCCTCACACCCAGGGATACGGTGTACTAAGGGTAGAATGCTTTCTTCGTCTTCATCTGTGCTTTCCATAATTTCATCTTCTTCTTCATTTTTGCATAGCAACTTATTCCATGATCTGACAATTGTTGGAGCGCTAACGTCACTCCAAGCCCTTGCAACCCAATAAGCAACATCGTTTACATTGATGCGTTTCAATCTTTCAATCATGTCTTGCCCTTCTTCAATTTCTTCTGTCAGTGTCGACAGTAGCTTCCTGCAATAGTTCCTTTTTAGCGTTTCCAAAACTCCCTGATCCATCGGTTGGCATATGGCGGTGACATTAGGTGGCAGAAACATAGCCTTAATGTTCCCATCTTGAAGCTCCTCTGCATCAGGGTGCGCCGGGGCGTTGCCTAGCAACAAAACTGCTTTTCTGGGGCGGCCATTGTCTTTCAAAAATTTCTCCGTGGAAGGAACGAATTCCTTAAAAAAACAGTCTTTGAAAATTTCTCTGGTCATCCACGCACTTTTTTGATTGTAGTAGTACTTCACAGGAAGAGCTTTCTTTGAAATTGTTTTAAAGGCTCTTGGATTTTTGGACTTCCCAATCATTGCGAGGTCCATTTTGAGGGTCGCAGAAGCAATGTTGCATGCTAAAATTGTCAGCCTTTCTTTACTGCACTTATAACCTGTGGCTGCTGCTTCAGTTCTGGCTGCAAGACTCTTACTGGGTAACAGTTTGTAATTGAGGCTGGACTCATCACAATTAAATATCTGATCGTCCGTTAGGCTTTCAGTTTCAACAAACTCTAGAAATTTTTTCTTGAATGCCTCCATTTCTTGAAAATCTGAAGACAGTTTCTCTCCACAAACACATAACTGACAGATTCCATAACGTTTCTTCCACCTGTCGAGCCAACCAATGCTGGCTGTAAAATCTGGGTCCCCTTCATCAAATTCCTTTCGAAAATGCAATGCCTTTTGCTGTAAAATAGGCCCTGAAATAGGCACACCTCTGTCTCTAAACTGCAGAAATCAAACATACAAAGCTTCACTGACCTTTTCATAGCCACACTTTTTCATGGTTTTCCTCTCTTTCACTGCACCATCAGTAACTCTGGAGGAACACCATTTTTCTATCTCCAATCGCTTCCTTCTCCAGTCTCCTACAGTTACCCTTCCAACGCCATAATCATCTGCTACCTTCTGCAATGTCTCTCCATTGTCCAGTCTCTTGATTGCCTCAAGTTTCTGCTCCATTGGTACAACGACCTTCTTCCTTTTCGTTGCAATGCTTGGGGGCGTGTTTGGGGGCCTGGCTGTGCCCGTCGCCTTCCCCGTTGCCATGCTTTGGCCCTTGTTTTGGGGCCTGGAGGTACTCGCCCTGCTCGCTGCTGCCGCTGCTGCCGTGCTTGGGACCGTGTTTTGGGGCGAGGCTTTACTCGCCCTTCTCTCCTTGCCTATTGCGGAAATGCCTACAGTCACGCCCCCAAGCAGCCACGACGTCGGATAATCCGGAATGTCGGATTACTGTAGGACGGATAATCGAGACTCTACTGTATCTCATTAAAGCAATTTTTAGGTATCATTATTTTAGGTATCATTATTATTATTTTTTTAAAAAATACCTGTTTTAATTTGTCTGAAGAACATGAGTCATATCTTCTACATTGTCTTTTAATCACCATGAGAAAACTAAATATATTTGTATGCCAACTGTGAGATGCTTTTTTACCCTTAAATCTGATTTTATACAGTTGCTCTGCTCATGCTTCATTTTCCTTGATTTATAGTCAGAAGGCAAGCTGAAAGAAAAACAGTTTGTTCTACACAAATGCAGTTAGACAGATACTCAGATGATTCTCCTTACATGGTATCTCTGCTGCTCACCAAAATCCTTGTATGTGATTATAGTGATGAAGGGGAGGCCTGAGAGACAAGGGGTCCGCATGACAGCTTCAGAGAAATGTCTGAGTGGTATTACAGTCACTGGTGGACAGCAGAAAAAATAGTGATGGGAGACAAGTACCAAGTTCCAATGGCAACACAGCCCATATGCTCTTGGAACTGAGTGTGATAATGGGGCTTCCCTTATCTAGACTTGGCTGAAGGGGGATACTTCCCTCTTCAGGTAAACCAAGGGTTAATGAGGTGTTGGGATTAGATTATATTTTACTGTGGGTCAGCCTCACAGGTCACAGGGGGAGAATTGCCCAATCAAAGGGAAAAGAGTTGAACATCTTGGAGATGCTTCCAGATGCTTCTGAAGGAGAAGTTATAAAACTCCTTGAGAGGCCATGTGGCTAAGAGAGAACAAAGGAACCTCCTGGGAGATGGGATCTGTGCCAGTTGCAGGCTGCAGGCTCTGGCCTCAACTCCTGGCCACATTCCTCTCTTGGACCATCTAAGCCTGAGAATCCAAATGTGAGTAACTAGATTACTAGCTAGTTAGGTTGCGTTAAGGCTGTTTGTTATTTTGGAGGTTGGCTGATCTAAAGAATGTATCTGTGTTTTTGTAACTACTTGTAACTTGTACCTGGGAGGTGGGAGCCTCTCATGTGTATGATTGCCTTGCTTATTTGCATGCCTTGAATAAATGCTTTTCTGTAAAACCTCTGTTTCCTTTCCATCCCCACGCCATACGCTAGATAGAACTTCCTCACCCAGAAGTGGGAGGAAGGGAAGGTCCTTAAGCATAGAGATTGTCAATCTACTGAGCAGGGTCCCACTGTCCTGTCCAGTTAATTCAGAATTCAGTGGGTGGTGGCAGCAAGGATTAGTAAACACTGAAATAATGTCCAGATCCTTTCAAGTGTAGAAGTCAGGCTTGGGGGTCTGGAAATAAAATCAGTATGACACTGAGTACTTTATGTATTGCAAAATTTCTAATCTGCTCTTCAATTTCATTTTATTTAAACCATTATCTGGTGCAAATGTGTCAACATGTTTATTGAAATTATTGGAAAAGTGCCTTCTCTTTTACTATTTCAGCAGGTTTCTCATTGGAAGCAGAGCTCTTACCACCTTCTCCTGGATTATCCAGAATATCCTCATTGAATACTCCAACTCCAATATGCACACTATTGTGGCCTGAAGAATCTGAAGAAGATTGAAGGAACCTCTTAATACTATCTGCATCTTTCTGCAGCTATCTCTGTTATTGCACTTTGCATTCCCTTTTCTGGCACTCTGAGGGATTTTTCTTTCTTAAAACAAAACAAACAAAAAACAAAAAAACACATTTTTTCAAAACTCCAGTCATTTTAAGCAGAGGCTGGATGGCCATCTGTCAGGAGTGCTGTGATTGTGTATTCCTGCATGACAGGGAGTTGGATTCAGTAGCTCTTGTGGTCCCTTCCAGCTCTATGATTCTAAGACACTTAAATATACCTCACCATCATAGTTGATATGCTGGAATCACATGCACCTCTGCTAGAAAACTGGCTGGCATATTAGGCAGTTGTTAGACTTGGTGACATGGTCAGTACCAGCCAATATTATGTGGAAATCATAATTTTCAAAGTTTAAAAAAAGCAGCAAAGGAGAAAGGCTGAAGGAGAAGATATAGGCTGGAAGACGTTCATATATGCCCCCTTCAAGACTTATTATGTTACTCCAACAGATGGTCTATTTCTTGTACTTGAGAAAGTAGCACTGGAGCTCAGGAAGAAAAGCTTCTTTCATGCCCATTCTGTGTTCATGTGTGCTGAACATAACAGAGTATATTACTATGGTCTACATAGTGCAGTTCCATGAGCAGGGTCTTGTTAGGAGCATCCTAGGAATGGCTTATATTCGCACATGTCTCTTTTAGGATAGGCCAAAGGTACTTTGCAACACCCCCACAACCAAAACCTGTCCCCTCAAGGCTGCTGTAATTCAGACAATGAAGATGGGGCTGGTGTGGGCTCTGAAGGAAAGAAAAAGAGAGATGCAATCCATCTGTGTATGTACTCTAATTTCTCTCCCTGTCCCTGTGAACTGAGATCTACTGCTTCTTCATCATCCATAAATTGCCTCTCCCCTAACGTCCCCTTCCTACAGCAGGGGTCCCTCTGACAACTGATGGGGCAGAGAGAGAGGACACAGAACTGCATGGTCAGAATGTTACACTCTACCTGATTGATGCAGAATCCCAGCCCATGAGACCTACCACTCTGTCAGAGTCATCCTATGAGAACCACACACACCACATGACAAAGGATCTGTTGGGATCCTAGAACTGGAACAGGAGAACTGCAAACAGAGTAGCAATTAAAAGAGAGAGATAAAGCTCCAGGTCTTTTACAGAGATGTTATTATGAGGGGAAGAAAACTGGCAGAATCAGGGCTGGTTATACAACCTACACATCTTGGTAACATAGCAGAGCTGTCCAGAGGGACGGGGGGGGATTTTATCTGTGTCTCCACAAAGCAAGGGGTCTTGTGTCTCAGCTTTTGTTTATGCACTGAACCTACCACATTGCTCACCAGACTTCTTGTTATTTTGTTAAAAAGTTTCCATTAAAAATTGAAATGGTATATTAGAATGTAAAAAATGAAATAGTGTATTAGAATGACTGAATTCCAATATGCATTTGTGAGATAATCAGATATCCTTACAATGGTGGTGCTGTATAAATAAATTGTGATCACCATTACCACCACCATCATCTCCTCCCAGCTATGAGGAAGTAAAAAGTTTTTGTATGGTTTTGTGTGAAACAGAATCAGTGCTAGTTCGAGACTTAAATAACCATTTAAAGCAGTGGTGTGCATTTGATCCAGAAAACAAAAGTTTTTGCTCCTTTGGTCAAATGTAAGTTGGTTCCAAAATGCATCCTTGAGAAATTGGGAGGAGCCTGTTTCTAAGCTAGGTGAAGCATCCCAGCTGTAAGGGAGTCTATTCCAAACCAGTCATGGTGTGGTGAAATCTTTCCTTATGCCTGGACAGCAATAGAGATAGGGTTGATAAGTCAGTCTTATGCAGTTCAGATTTGCTAGCCCTGGCTACAGAGTTTTTCATACAGAGAGAAGTAACAGTGAAGACTCTCAAAGAGGGATACTGTATCAGAGAAGGTGTCCTCTTGCTGTCACAGAAAGAGCTTCAGGCCCACAATGGAAAGAGTTCAAGAAATGCATGAGCAAGCACATGCATGTGTGGTTATCACTTAAGATTTCCAGACAGGGTGCCACTGGACAGTATTTTCCAGGACACTTCCTAGAGGTAACAGTGTAAGAATAGGCCAACCCATAAGGAAAGAATCTGCCCTGAGTGAGATCAGAGAAAGCCATCACCAAACTTCCACCAGTAGACCTGTGAGACTGAGCCTTAGGAAGCAGAAAGAGACATACAACACAATCTGTTGTATGATTGATTGATGATGACTGATTAAATTTTTATATTTTACTATATCAGCCCAGCAGCAGCAGGGTCCTTGGCAGGCATCAACCTGCTCCAGACCTCAAAAAACCCACCAAGTTATTCTGCAAAGCTGCCCAGGGAGCAGTACCAAAGGCACTCCTCACCCTAGGCACCATTTATCCTAGGAGGGAGCCTTATCTATGAGGCTGAAATAAATTGCAGCCAATGCTGATGTAGTAAAATATAAAAATTTAATCAGTCATCTTTGAGGGTTGTGACTGAAAACACATACACATTTATTAAAAAGCACATTTACTGAATAAATAAACAATAAAATAAATGATTGATAACATAGAAATCAGGATGCTATGGTACAGTTAATCCTGGCTTCTAATGATATATCTTTATACCTGAGGATCTTATCTAGTTTCTTCATAACCACCCTTCCAGGTCTTCTTCTGATTTCTTCACAATAGTCTCTGTTTTGAACAACTATTAAGCCAAGGATTAGACAATTTTCAACAATTTCAATGCCTTTATCACCCACTTTAAAGTTATGTGAATGTTATGAACATAAAATAAAAACCAGACTTACCTCACCTCATCAATAATTCACAATACAATTTAGAATCTTAGGCCACTTCCACACTACATTGTTATAGTGCTATTATTCCACTTTCAGCCTCCTGTGAAATTCTGGGGTACATAGTTTACTGAGGCCAAAGAACTCTCTGGTTGAGAATTCTAAATGTCCCTCCCTACACTGCAAACCCCCAGGATTCCATAGCATGTTGACAGTGGAATAATAGCACTATAACAGTGTAGTGAGGAAAGGCCCTGACAGTGATCTTAAATTGGTTCTGGTTTGCCATCAGTATATCTGCATTCCCCAGCACGAAATGCACAGGAATGAAAATTAGTCCCTTATCCTGCCCAGTTGCCTACCCTTGTCCTAAACAATCTAATCAATAAAGAGTAAAGGCCCTTTCCACACGAGGCTGGTGAATCGGTTTGTGCTGTTTCTTACCAGATTTTCTGGGCCTAAACAAGGCGGACTTTCCCTCATTTCCTTCTGCACAGCTACTGTGTATGTTCCATTCTGATTCAGAGGAGTGCGAGTTCATGAATCCACACTGCCTCCACCGTGGTCACTCCCACTACTCCCCTCACCCCGCCCCATCGGCTGTGATTGGCCCTTTTTTTTGCACGGTTGAGTACGTCATTGCGTATGTGCGTATGTGTGTACGTGCATAAGTCCATACTACCCCCTGGCCCTCACATGAGCCCTCCCCTGACCACCAATTCACATTGGCGCGAATGTACAGTGTGAAAGTATGAATTGGATTGATCTGGAAAATTAGAAAACCGATTTCTTCCAGTTTTCAAATAGCGCACTTTACCACCACATGGGGGCGCATTTAGTCTGAATTACATGTGGAACGAAGGTAAATAAACCGAACCTAGTCTGCTCCAAGGTGTAGAAGACCTCCATGGCAAGACGCATTGGCCCGCCTTAATTACCACATGCGGAAAGGGTCAAATATTCCTATATTCATCTGCACTTATTAAAATGTTTGGTGTTGAAATTAGGCATGCATATATGCTCACGTGCATATACGATCTCTTAACTGGATGTATAGTATTTTTCATTCTTATTTGGATAGAGTGAGTTATATTTGAAAAGCTAATATTGCCCTTAAATCTTCTGTAACTTCAGCTTAATTTAACAATAGTTAGAACAGTTCTGTTGTCCAGAAATGTACACATTTCCTTTTTTAAAATTAAAGATTGGGTGTATTCATCTACAAATGTAAAAAGGCAAGAACAAATTTTAACATACTTTTCCCCGGCCAAAGTAACACTTGCTAAAATGTTAAAAATTAATTACCTTATGTACAATATGATGCTTAATTTTATGAATCTTGTTATGTTTTCATCAGGCTACCTCTGAACCTCCTTACTTGCAATAGTTTGCCCCATCTTCTCACTTCTGTTTTATGTTCTTGTCGCACCTCTTTCAAAGTCTTCTTCATCTTCCATTTTGTTAGCAATGTCTGTATTGTCACTATGTGTCTCCCAGAATCTTGTTTCCTTCCTCCTCCACTCTCCTGCTTAGCTGCTCTACATGTCGACATTCCCTCCTTCATGTTTCCTTTGAGTCCATGCATTCTATCTTTGTCTTTCTTCCCTAGTCTTCCTTTGTTTCTCTTCTCTTCCCATCCTTCAATCAACTATCTCTCTCATCTCTCCTCTTGTGCCTCATTAGCCACAGATTTAGGCAATTTCCACACTACACTGTTATAGTGCTATTATTCAACTTTCAACATCCTGTGAAATCCTGGGGCTTGCAGTTTAGGGAAGGGCACTTAGAATTCTCAGCCAGAGAGCTCTTGGGTGTTAGTAAACCACAAGCCTGTCTTAGAGGGATGGGGATGCTGGGAGCTACGCAAAACCACGATAGTACTTTCCTTCCGACCACTGAGCTCTGGCCAAAAAGGCTGTACCAGAGTC
This sequence comes from Ctenosaura bakeri, assembly GCA_948474755.1. Classification (NCBI taxonomy): domain Eukaryota; kingdom Metazoa; phylum Chordata; class Lepidosauria; order Squamata; family Iguanidae; genus Ctenosaura; species Ctenosaura bakeri. Next base: position 10,777 of record CAOLHI010003154.1, on the reverse strand, counting down.
AAGTGTACAAAATGCCCAAATATAGCAGAGTTTGGTCGCACAGCTGTGGAAACGTGCCCAGCAGAGAATATCTTAGCAGAAATGCACTGTAGCCAGGAAAAACTCACCCACGTCACTTGTTATCTTCCATCAAGGAGGCAATTTATTCTTGAGTTACAATATATACATATTTACAAGAATCTCCAGAAGGCGTTCCAGCATTCCTCTGCTTGCTCTTTCTGGCAGAGGCTCTGGCATACACGTTCGGGCATCGTGTGCACTTGTTGGCTAGCATTCAGCTACATTTATACACACTAGCTGATGCAATCCTAGCCAACCTTTGCATTCTCCCCATATCTGATGCAACTTTCTCCCCTGATTGCCCATCAGCATGACTCAGCATGACTCAGCTAGATTCACATGGCTTTTCACAGGTGCAATTAACAATCTATATCACATAGTATTTTCTTTGGACTACAGGTTTTGTCCAACCTTTCCTGACAAAACCCCAGGATTCCACAGGATGTTGAATAGTGGAATAATGGAATATTCCAGTTCCAATGGAATAATAACACTACAACAGTGTAGTGCAGAAATGGCCTTGTCCCATCTGTCTGTCTGTCTCTCTCACACATACATGTACACACATTTTCTTCAGTGAGCCTTCATTCCCATCTAGCTACTCACACAGCACCACAAAGCAATGCCATAGGTTTCCTTTTCTCATCTCTCTCTCCCTCTTGTTCTTTGTTGTTCATTGTAGTTCATATTGCTCTCCACTACTGCAGCCACTACCTACCAAAGAATGAAAACTTTCTGCAAGGACAACAAAGGAGGCATAAAAGGAGAATGAAAATAGCAAATGAGCATGCTATTTCTCATTTTGTTCCTGGGAAAATGCCCTTAAATTATGTTGAATTCCATTGAGAGAGAAGGTACTTACATGGTGACCTAATCTTTTTTTTTAAAGTAATGTAGCCAATGGTATAATTAACACCAACATATCAGTTCCAATTTCTCCTCTGACCACTATACCACATTCTCTTCTAAACTGTGAGGTTGAGTTAATAGGCTGATTAAAAACTGTGTTTGTACTACCAGGACATTTGGAATGACAGGTACTGCTTGGCCTTACATTTTGTGCCACCCTGCCCCACTTAGCCACTGTTTTAAGAAGACTAAAGTGTGTATGTGTGGGAGGAGGTGGCTTGTAGCTTTTATTAAATGTCCCTCCTCTTCACCCCATAATTTAAGCAGTGATACAAAGCAAAATTAAGGGTCAGTTTTTGCATGTCCACGTCATGTATTTTTAGAATGCATTCTATCCAGGTCTAAATGGTTGTGGTTGGAAGTAAGCTGGGAAACAGGAATAACTATGGCAAATGGTTGAAGAGTCAAGATGGAGACCTGGCACTGAGTGAAAGGCAGGAATCAAAAGCCACAATCTCAAAGGAATCAAGTTAAAATTAAGGAATGACTTCATTGTGAATAATGGTTGGATTCTAATGCTGGGCTGTCATGAGGGCAATTTTCTCCCTCCTTCTTTTGTGCAATGGTAATCAGCTTTCTTGTTCTAATCATCGAGAGGAATTCCTGCAAACAGAAAAGTAAGTGTGAAGGGCTGCAATAATACATTCCACATTCTAAGAGCGTTGGAAAAAAAAAACGCTGATGTATGAGTTTTAGAAAAATAGAGTTCTATTTGTGTGTGATCAGTGAATGGCCATGAAAGTAAATTCTTAGCATCTTTCATAAATTTAACTTTAAGTCAACTTTAAAGCCATAGAAGTTTTGGGCTGCTCACCCCTATTATTTGTTGATCATGTAAACCAATTTTATTTTCGGAGATGAATGTGTCTTCTATTGCAGTGGTTCCCAAATTTTGGTCCCTCAGGTTTTTTGGACTTCAATTCCCAACTTGGCCAGTTCAGGAATTCTGGAAGTTGAAGTCCAACACATCTGGAGGAAACACCTACTGTTTTGCTGCAGGATAGTTCTGTAACTTGATATTCAAAATGGATGACAATAAATGAGATATTTTAATTTGATTTGCAGTTTATTTTTTTTAGTTAGATTCTTCTTCTTCCTCTTCTTGCAATATGCATTTAAAATACTACATTGCTGTTTTTTGCTCATTGTTTCAAGTGGTATCACAGTGTTGGTATTTATGGACTTTATCAAGTTATTATTCTTTCTTTGAATATGTGTGCACCAGTATGAATACATCACGGAATGCCAACAATAATAATTCTCTCTCTCTTTTTAATACTGTGGAAAAGTATTTTGCCTAAAGAAGTGCTTTATGCTTGGACACCCTATTTAAACTCTGAGCTGTTCCAATAAAAGCTACTCACTGATTCTGTGCTTTTCTTGCTGTAGGACTAACATGACCTTCAGCATCTGGTTCTGAGGAAGAGAAAGGTTGCAAGTTGCAGCAGAAATGTGTTTGGTCATGTATAAATCACTTGCCTTTTACAAATCACCTGTGTGCCAGAAAAGTTATTTAAGAAATTATAACTGACAATGGCTTATGTGATGACTACTGAATGTATCTGTCACTGTAATGCCTTTGAGTCCTCAGGGGTCTCACTATAAGCTTGTTCTATGGCCCGTGTATGTCCAGTTAAAAAGAGCCGATGCATGGCTCTGCTTGCTGCTTTGTGTCCCTCCATTCTTAGACAAGAGGAAGTCTAGCAACTTTCACAAAGTTACTTTTTTTTTTAAGTAAGAACGCCAGAAATGGACTGTGCATTCATATTAATTTGTAGGGATGGGACGAATCGAGTATTTTCCAAATCCAAATCCAGATCCAAATCCCTGGAAGGTTCTGGTACTCCACGAATCTCAAATCTTTTGAATCTTTTTTTTAAAAAAGAGTTTAAAAAGCAAGGGAAAGCAAGGCAAAGATGGATAATCTTAGGATCTCCCCAGACTGAAATTGACATGAAGGCCCTTTGTACACAGGCAGGAAAATGTGGATTAATCCCACATTTTCCTGCCTGTGTAAACAGGGCCACATACTACAATACAGAGATAATCCAGGTCAAAACTGGCTTTTCTTTGCATAGCTCCTTATGGCATTGTGGGGTTTGTAGTTTGATGATGCACCAGCACACTTTGGGAGAGAAGGCTGTGACAGCTTGTGAAACTAGAAATCTCAGAATTGTGTCTGAAAGAGGTTTGCAAGGGAGCTATGCCAAGGAATCCTTCAGCTGACCCTGACATCTCAAGCCAGTACCAAGGGAAAAAATAACACTTGCCATCTCCCCTTGTTCTCATTTTAGCCTTTGAAGCAGCAGAAAATAAGATGGCTCCATCTTTTACATGACATCCCTTCATATCTTTAAAGATGGCTCCCATCCCACATCTCAGTCTTCTCTTCTAAAAGCTAAACATACCCATCTCCCTGAGTTGTTCTTCATAAGGCTTTGTTTTCAAACCTTTGATAATCTTGGTTGCCTTGCTCTGGATATGTTCCAACTTGTCAATAGTCTTTTGAGCTGTGATGATCAGAACTGGATTCTATATTCCAGATGAGGTCTGACCAAAGCAGAATAGAGTGATACCAACTACTTCCCTCAGTCTGGACACTATACTCCTTTAGATGTAGCCTAGAATTGTATTGGCATTTTTGGCCATGGCAGCATACTGTTGACTCATGTTTAGCCTGTGGTCTCCTAAGACCTCCAAATCCTTTCCAAACCCTTTCAAGCCAGGTGTCATCTACCTTATATTCATGCATTTCCCACCCTCAATGTAGCAGCTTATACTTATCTCTATTGAAGTTAATTTTGTTAGTTTTGGCCCAGCTCTCCAACCCATCAAAGTCATTTTGAATTCTGACCCTGTCCTCTTGGATATTAGCTACCCTTCCCCATTTGGTGTCATCTGCAAATTTTTATAAGCATGCCTTCTATTCCATCTTCTAAGTCATTAATAAAGACAAGACCCTACTGAGGATAGAACACTGAGGCACTCCACTTGTCATTTCTTTCCAGGATGAACAGCAGCCATTGGTGAGCACTCTCTGCATTTGATCTGTCAGTCAATTACAGATCCACCTAACTGTAGCACTGTCTAGCTCGGAGTTCATCAGCTTGCCTGCAAGAATTTCAAGCTTTTACAAATAAAATTATCACAAAATTCAATTATTTTCTTTTGCTGGCTTTATTGTAGTTTTCATACAGTGAGGATATTTTGGGTCTTCTCATTTTCTTTTGGTCTCAAACAAGACATCTGACGATGGTGAAGACCTATCATTGGGTTATGAGTTGGACACAGTTTTGTTTATTTATTGGATTAAGCAGGTTTAATGAACATGGGAAAGAAGAGGGGATCAAAGCCATCCAGCCTATCAGTAGAACTTGGACAAATAGCATATGTGAATGTCAGATACCTTTGGCTACTTTGCTGTTTTTAAGGACCACTACCCAAAGTGTTAAGATTTCATCAGGGCTCAACCATTGAACATAGAACTGAATTCTTTGGACATGCATATTGCTTTGCTTATCATTTGGTTTAACTAATGCAAAACTCCACATTACTTTACAAACAGACGCACTGCATGGTCCCAATGTCCAACAACTCCTCAAAACCTGCTGGGATGATCTCCACATGTATATGCCATGACCCTGATGGCTACTTTCATTTACTGTGGGCCTCAATGCTACCTCTTTCTTTCTACCTGTTCACTCTAGCCATGATGATTATTTTCCAAATGCCTTTCACTATGTATTCCTAGAGGGCCAATTTGAAGAATATATATTAAAAAAAAAATCCCAGACCCAAAACTTGCTCTAATAGGACAATGACCAGATTGACAGGGTTAATGCAGTATGCCAAATGTCAAGTGAGTTTTGCTGCCTGAGAGCAGAACAATGCAGGTATCTTGGCTTTGCCCCATGTCTTGGCCCTTTTCTTGTGAAATACACAAAACCACAACCCGTGTGATTTCATCCCTCCAGATTTCACAGTGGCCAGCATTGTTAGCCAGCCTGCATTCAGTAAAGGCTAAGGAAATGGTCAGAGAATCCTTACTGGACAGCACTCGTTTTCTTCAGCTGGCCTTAATAGTACATAGGTGCCCAAGGGCAGCTGCATCAGGTGGGTCAGTTCCAAATGGCAGCCGCTGTGTGTACATTTTGATTAGTGTTTTGGGCAACACTGGGAATGCTTCATGAGAGAAGACTACACTTGTTTGCCGAATTTGAAACAGTTACTTTTTGGGCTGCAATTCCCAGTATCTCCCAATGTGCCAAATGGAAGTAGCTATGCTGGCTGGGAGATTCTGGGAGCCCACTTCCAACAGTTTCTCAAAGGAGAGGAAGCCACATATACATCTGCAAAAGAGAGGCAACAAGAGACCAGTACCACTAATCAGCTGCTGCACTTGCTGCCATTGCTGGGGTTGCCATATGTTGCTTTATCTGTGGGATTTCTGGGTACTACCTCCTCATAGACTCAGGCCTACAAAGCTGACTTAGCAGCCCCTGCCAGCATGTTCCACCCGCCCCAGGTGGAACAGTTGAAGTAACTGGAAGATAAAAGCAGGTTTCCTGCAGAAGCTGGTCTACCTCTGGCAGGGTCACCACTGAAGAGATCATCCTGTGATAAAAATAATAATAATGAAATCCTAACTCTCAAGTTGGAGATTTCTTTCTTTTCCTATCTGAACCCAAAGATCTTGAAATATTCATTCCTTAGAAGTGAGAAGGTCACACAGGCTAGATTATGAGTCACGATTCCATCCTATGTTTTAACATGTAGCTGAGAGAAGAGAGCTTCCTCCTTGATTCACAACTCCTAATTACATCCCTTGTTTAAAGTAATAGACTCTCTGAGGAAAGCAAACACCACGTTCCAAATTCCTATTAGTTAAGTTCCAAATGCTATCTGGAAATAATAAGAACAATGAACACTGGTCTCTGGGACAGACTGGAATAATTGATAGATGACAGGCAGAGAGGATGTGCTTTGAGGTAGGTGTTAATAGTCTTTTGAAAGTTTGTCACTGGTATGGGATATAGAAGCCAGGCACTGCAAAATGTGTTTTATATAACTCCACCTATAGTTCTGCAGCAGCGAGCATGTCCTATGCTGTTTGCTCAGCTAGATCAAGCTGTGTTCAAAGCTGGATGGGAAACCACATGTGGATGCTGCCTGCTATGGATTACTTAAAATCCCTTTGGGGAAGCTGCTTCAGAGGAGGGCAAGGACAAGGGCTACCTTGCCGCTCAAGGGAAGGAGGAGGTTTTGTACTTTTTATATATATTGGTTGTCTGCCTGGAGCTAAGGATGGATTTTCAAAATAGGAGGGGAGCTACTTGGTCTCAGAAGCAGCTACCACAACTGTATAGGGCAGAGGGAGATACAAAAGGGGAGTTGTTACACTGTATAAGGAGCAGATACTACAAAGCACTAATCACTAAACTGTTTCCTCGTTCAAATCATCTGCATAGCCTTTGTGACACCCCCTCCCCTGAATTAAAAATGCTGCCGTTGAATGTCAGTGAATGGTAAAACCATTCCTATTCAGAACATGATGCTGAATGAGCGTGCTGACCTGGAGGATACCATAGAGTCCTAGTTGGATAAGACTTGATGGGAAGGGAATTAATCTATCTCAGCTTTGTTCACCAGGATTTTCTGTGCAGCGGAAGATGAGGATCTGTGGGGTGGGGACGCAAAGTTACAATGAGCTACTGGGATTCCATCCTCTTGACCAGATGCCCTATCCCCCTGGTTACTGTATTTAGCTGTGTTTACTCAAAGTTGGGTGGCCAGAAGAGATTAGGGATTCTGTTAGTGTACCACCCACCTCACTGCTCAACAGTTTCCCTTCCTGAGCTTGCTGAGGTGGTTTCAAGTTTGGTGTCCTCTTGGCTTGTGATGCTGGGGAACTTAATATCCATGCTGACATTGCCCTTTGAAGAGTAGCTCTGGACTTGATATACATCATGATGATCTGCCCCAAGTGGTATGTGGCTCCACTCATGTTGATGGTCACACTCTGTGCTAGGTAAGGTGGTAGTGATCTGGGACTGAAGGAACTGTCTATAGTTCCATCATTATGGACAGTTACTACCTGCTAGGATTTAGACCTTCAGGGGGACTCACTAAGATGCTCTGTCCCAAGAGACTTTGGGATGCAGATGGATTCCTGATAGCTCTTGGTGAGTTTCCTAATGCCTTGGCAGATGATTCTGTCAAAGTTTTGGTCAACTTCTGGAATGAGGAAGGGGCCAGTGCAGTGGACATGATTGTTTCCAAGCATCTCCTCTTATGGAGTGGAGCCCAGCTGGCGGCCTTCTGGTTTTCCAGGGAGCTGGCAGCAGTGAAACAAATGAGAGAGCAACTGGAGTGACATTAGCAGAAAACTCAAGAGTAGATCTGATTGAACAGGGACTAGAGCTTATCTGGAGATCTATTCTGCCAGCAATATAGACAGCAAAGAAGCAAAGGCAAATTTATTCTCTGCCTCCATTGCATCTGCAAAGAGCCACCCAGTGGAGATGTAACAAGCAGTCGGGGGTCTTTTACACATGGAATCATAAGAAGACAATCCAAGTCACTTGACAGCCCACTTTGATCAGCTTGCCGGCACTATGCAGATAAAATTGGTCAGATCCACTCTGGCCATTTCTGCACTACACGTTTATAGCACAATTATTCCACTTTCAACATCCTATGGAATCCTGGGGTTTGCAGTTTAGGGAGGGGCCGGCTGGATTCCCCAGGATTCCATAAGATGTTGAAAATGGAATAATTGCACTATAAGAGTGCAGTTTGGAAATGGCCTCTGACTTGGATGCTACAATTAATACAATTAATACAGATCCAGTGGATGTAACTTTGTTTCCTGCTTGTTCAGTGATAATGGATACTTTTCAGTTTGTACAAACTGAGGATGTGGACAGGATTCTTTGAGATATGACAGCCATTGCATAAGTGTTATCCTTGCCCTTCTTGATTCATTAATAAAAAGCCAGAGGGAAACTGGCTAGGTGGGTAGAAGGAATGGTTAATCCCTCACTAAAACAAGGTAGATTTTCAGCATGCCTAGAGGAGGCAGTTATAAACAATCGTTATGGAAGCCCTTCCTGGTTCCCACCACATTGGAAAATTGCTGGCCAAGCATGATGGAGGATCATGGCCCTTGCTGGCTCTACAGGATTTGTAAGAGCTAATGGTTTTGTGACATCCACACAACCTTCATGTGCTACTCCAGAAATTGCTTGAAAAAGGACTACATTTTTAATGGAATGCAATTATTTCTAGAAATGTAGTTTTATGGCATCTGATTGTTTATTTATATGAGTGGTCTGGCACAAGTATGCAAGGTTGTTACATTCAAATGAAAATACATGTTCAGGTGTTAGATTCAAAGGATACAGATAATACTTGGTGGTAAACTGGTAATACCCCCAAAACCATACTTCTAGAAACTGTTAATGAAAATAAGCAATGATCTTTCCCAACTGTACTTAGGCACTGGGCAACTGTTACAAATTTATTGTCAGTAACTAAACTTACTGTTGCCTGAACATGGAAAGTCCAGAAGTATAGTGTGAGGAGAGTGGATTACAGACAATGGCCATTTCCGCACGGGGCGAGGGAATCGCCCTGCGCCACTACTTACCGGATCTTCTGGCTCCCCGGTCTGGTCCAGGCTGCTCTGGAGCAGTGCGTGGTCAACGATTCGCTCTGCTCCGGTGTCCAAATTTGCAGCTTCCGATTGGTTGTGGGTCTTGACCAACTGCTGAAGCTTGCCAGCTTAAAGCCTGCCCTCGGCAGATTGGTGCGAGCCTGCAAATCTGCACAATGAAGCAGGCTCGCAGTGGCGTGCTCTGTGCTTTTGAAAGACCGGAAAAATCAGGTCTTTCAAAAGCATGCTGGATGACCACTTGGGGTTGTTCCGGAGCTGACTGAGGTGCGGATCTACACTAAGTAGTCTGGACCTAGTCTGCTCCAAGGTGCAGACGTCCTGCACCATTTTTATAACCCCTGTGAAAATGTTAGAAGCAATACTGCTTCTAACCATATTAAGTGACATTTTTAAATAGGTAGATGGAAGAAATCTGAGGGCACAATATCTGGCAAAGAATTTTATGTCCACAAATTCAATATTTTGAAAATAATAAAATAAGGAATCATTAATAAATTAAGCATATGATAAAACTGAGTCATCAGGAAAATAGCATGTTTATGGAAGTGCATCAAAGAAAATACTTGTCACCTCAACACCGAAAATATTTTAATGTTTCAGTTTCAGAAGAATACAGGGAAATTTCATTAATAAACTACATTTTCTCAGCACTATAAATAAATCAACAGGTGACAAATGATGTGTTTGCATCAATATGAGCATTTATTTCTTATACTTTAAAAAAATGATTTACATTTTTCCTCTTGCAAATTATCCTTAACTTACAGCCATTATTCATTTCCATTTTCCTCTTCCTCTCTTCCTCTCCACACTCCAATGTTAGTTAAAAAGTCAAATATATATGATTGTCTATCACTATAAATCTCAAATCATCTTCAAAATATTGACAAAGGGGTTGTATATGGTTTTTAACATTCAAAATATATTTTTCCAGAAGAAAGTTTGATCAGATGGTGGGTTTAATCCGGAGTTCACAAGAATAACACAAGAAAGGACTTGAAAGCCACAGTGTCATAGTGGTTTGCACACTATACTATGATTGTGGAGACCGGGGTTCGATTTCCCACTTGGCCATGGAAACTTACTGGGTTACCTTGGGCAAGTCGCATTCTTTCAGCTTCAGAGGAAGGCAAAAGCAAACCATCTTTGAACAAATCTTGCCAAGAAAACCACATGATAGCTTCACCTCGGGGTCCCAATAAATTGGAAACGATTTGAAGGCATACAGCAGCAATAGTAACAACAACAATGGAATTTATCATTTTTTATTTGTCATCATGCTAATCTCATTTTATATTTCTTGTACTTACAGCCATTATAGGCCTCCCACGTGTTGTGTGATCACATATCTGGCAGTGTGCCACATAAGCTCCCAAAGCATTCACACTGGTGATTTCTCCCCTCAGCCTCAGAACCCTCACCAAGAAGAGCACCTCTAAAAATAATTCTTCCCCTCATCCAGACTTACCTGAACTTGTATCTTCCCAATTTACATAACCTACTGAAGCAGACTTTTGCCATTTAGTCAAACAATCTCTGCAACCTCTTAAATTAGAAACATATTTCCTTGTCTCCCTGCCTTCATTAAACTCCCCTCTAATTCTCTCTCACCTCTGCTGTGTAGTGTGTCATCTGCTGTGATTGTCTTATTTACATCTTTGGGCGTATACAGAGTGCCTGAGTTTGGAGTTTCTGGAACTGTGTTAATATTACTGACTCACTTTCTCCTTCTAATGAGTATTCCCAAGTAAAAGACTTGGTGTCTGTTCTGCGTTCTTTATTGAATATTCCTTTTGCATTTCATAGAATCATAGGGTTAGAAGAGACGACACAGGCTATCCAGTCCAACCCACTGCCATGAAGGAACACATATCAAAGCACTCTCAACAGATGGCCATCCAGCCTCTGTTTAAAAACCTCCAAAGAAGGAGACTCCACCACACTCCAAGGCAGCATATTCCAATGCCAAACAGCTCTGACCTTCAGAAAGTTTTTCCTGAGATTCAGGTGGAATCTCTTTTCCTGCAGTTTGAATCCATTGCTCCTTGTCCTAGGCCCTTTTCGCATGGGCCTTTTCTTGCGCGACAGCCCCGTGAGCCTCGTGGGAGTGGGAGCGTCGCTCCGCACGACGCA